>OY740721.1:4031147-4340430 GCA_963513945.1 Hydrotaea diabolus
AAAGCAAAACCAGGCGACGAATGTCGTGTGATTTTTTCTGTGCGCCTGGTGCTTTCACCAATTATTTCATACGTTTTGGTAATGGGTTGTTGTTGTGGCTCTTTATAGCCATCGTCTCGCCCACCCACCCCACTTTCTCACCAACCATTCATAATTGTTTTTCTTTTTTGCTTGATTTCATTCATAAATATTTTTTCTTTTTTGGTTGATTTCAAGTTTCGCTCTCAAATACAATTTTTCAAAAATGGGACTTTTTCATAGAATAATGCCCGCCAACCAAATATAATTTCCCTCAAAAACAATGCCCATGTAATCCCATATCTAGCTCGTCATTCGAACAGTTAAGATTCGGAGTTAACGAATCTCTCTTTATAATTATTAGTGCCTCCTTGGGAGTGACTTCTGAGTGCCTTCGTGGAAGTCACTTCTTAGTGTCTTCTAGGAAGTTACTTCTGAGTGCCTTTTAGAATTCACTTTTTAGTAACTTCTAGGAAGTTACTTCTGAGTGCTTTCAGAAGTCACTTCATAGTGCCTTTTAGTCACTTTTAAGTGGCCATATGATACAAAACTTTTTTCCTCAAATCGACTGTTTCTATCAACATAATCTTCAGAGTCACTTGAACTATCACTTGACGAAACATCATAACATGAAAAAATTTGAACGGAAACACTGGGTTCGCAACTTTCTTCAATATGACCTGCATCAATTATTTTTTTTTATTACATTTTACCACTGGTTGTACTCCCATATATATTTGTTATTATTTTATTTGCCTCTCTTTTGCTTTTTATTTTTTTTTTGCCTTTACAGAAAATTCACTCATATTGTGGGATAAAAAATATGTAAAAACTACAACAATAACAATTACAAAACCACACTTTATCACTGACCGATCACAGCAAAAGACAAAATACCAAAAATCTCGATGATGTCTAAAAACTTATTTTTTGCATCGTTCTCATTTCTTCTAATTGTTTTCGCGGTCTCTGCGACTGCAGAAGTGAATAATTTTGTTTTTGTTTAATATGTCCATAACGGCACATGTGATTTTCGGCTGGTGTTGTAAACAACAACCAATCTTCCAATTATACGTAAATTGTTATTGTAAAATTCAAACTATCTTCCAACTATCGTCTGGAAGTGACTAAAGCGAAACGCATTAGACGATGGACGATGAAAGAAACTTCCAAATGTTGGGAGGGAAAGGACAGAAAATCTGTTGACAGAGAAAAAAGTTTGAATATTCGTACATGCGAGTATGTTTATTTTGTATTCGATTTGGTTTGTTTTTTTTATGCGAGCCTGGTATTTTGATTTCTTCACAACATGAGGAAAGTGGTCTTTTGGGGCCTTTACCGAAAAAAAACACGCCATCCCCTACATACCCCCATTCCCTCTACCCACCAACAATATGAAAAATCGTCATTAAATGGCATTTAACCCCACATCAACCCCAACTGTTTTTACACAAAGGAAGTTTTTTGTTTGTATGTATGTATAAGTATGTATGTATGCTTACAAAAAACTTCTTTAAAATTTCAATTTATTTCAAACAACACAAACTCTTATTGAGATGTATGTATTCAATAACATGTGACACCCTCCCCCAACTCCCCACCCCTCACATCTATCAATCAATACCAATTTTATAATTTTTGGTAGAAACTGAATTTTGACAACATGGAATTTCTGAAATCAATTTCAAGAAAGTTAAAAATTTTCAATTTTGCTTCTTTTGGTCTCCCCCCTACCCCATAATCATACATACAAACATGTATTTTTAATGAAGACACCATCTGTTTTTTCTTTCTAGCCTAGTAATATTTGAATTTGTGTGTGTATGTGGTATGTATTTATGTATGTCAACAAACGTTTTCAAATATTTTTTCAACAACAATAACAACAACAAACCAAACTCTCAATGAAACGTATGTATGTACATATGTATGTTTGTATTCAAAAACCTGTTTTCCCTCCTCTTACTCCTTACCCCTCTCCTCTATCAAACAAGAATATTTTTTCAGTCTTTGAATTTTATGCAACAAAGAAGTTTCTGAAACCAATTTCTTAAAATTTATAAATTATCAATTTTTCATTTTAGAAAATACTACGTTGCCAAATTTCCACAAATAAATCTAATATTGAAAAATTGTAAGTAATTAATATTGATGAGGTGAGGTGTGGGGGGGGAGAGGTTGTTGAACCCATACAATATGCTGTTGTTGTTTTGAAATCTAGAAACTTCCATAAAATTTGTTTCATTTTTCTTTCTTTCTGCCTTATTAGTTAATAAAAAAAACGTTTTTGCATATACGTTAGAAATTCAAATTACCAGGCGCAAAGCAAAAAAAGATGTGACTTTCAGAAATTTCCTTTGGCATATTTCAAATTTCCGCAAAAAATTCAAAGACGGAAAAAATATTCTTGTTTGATAGAGGAGAGGGGTAAGGAGTAAGAGGAGGGAAAACAGGTTTTTGAATACAAACATACATATGTACATACATACGTTTCATTGAGAGTTTGGTTTGTTGTTGTTATTGTTGTTGAAAAAATATTTGTTGACATACATAAATACATACCACATACACACACAAATTCAAATATTACTAGGCTAAAAGAAAAAACAGATGGTGTCTTCATTAAAAATACATGTTTGTATGTATGATTATGGGGTAGGGGGGAGAAAAAGAAGCAAAATTGAAAATTTTTAACTTTCTTGAAATTGATTTCAGAAATTCCATGTTGTCAAAATTCAGTTTCTACCAAAAATTATAAAATTGGTATTGATTGATAGATGTGAGGGGTGGGGAGTTGGGGGAGGGTGTCACATGTTATTGAATACATACATCTCAATAAGAGTTTGTGTTGTTTGAAATAAATTGAAATTTTAAAGAAGTTTTTTGTAAGCATACATACATACTTATACATACATACAAACAAAAAACTTCCTTTGTGTGTAAAAACAGTTGGGGTTGATGGGGGGTTAAATGCCATTTAATGACGATTTTCATATTGTTGGTGGGTAGAGGGAATGGGGGTATGTAGGGGATGGAGTGTTTTTTTCGGTAAAGGCCCCAAAAGACCGCTTTCCTCATGTTGTGAAGAAATCAAAATACCAGGCTCGCATAA
This sequence comes from Hydrotaea diabolus, assembly GCA_963513945.1. Classification (NCBI taxonomy): domain Eukaryota; kingdom Metazoa; phylum Arthropoda; class Insecta; order Diptera; family Muscidae; genus Hydrotaea; species Hydrotaea diabolus. Next base: position 4,034,278 of record OY740721.1, read on the forward strand.
AATAAACAAACCAAATCGAATACAAAATAAACATACTCGCATGTACGAATATTCAAACTTTTTTCTCTGTCAACAGATTTTCTGTCCTTTCCCTCCCAACATTTGGAAGTTTCTTTCATCGTCCATCGTCTAATGCGTTTCGCTTTAGTCACTTCCAGACGATAGTTGGAAGATAGTTTGAATTTTACAATAACAATTTACGTATAATTGGAAGATTGGTTGTTGTTAACAACACCAGCCGAAAATCACATGTGCCGTTATGGACATATTAAACAAAAACAAAATTATTCACTTCTGCAGTCGCAGAGACCGCGAAAACAATTAGAAGAAATGAGAACGATGCAAAAAATAAGTTTTTAGACATCATCGAGATTTTTGGTATTTTGTCTTTTGCTGTGATCGGTCAGTGATAAAGTGTGGTTTTGTAATTGTTATTGTTGTAGTTTTTACATATTTTTTATCCCACAATATGAGTGAATTTTCTGTAAAGGCAAAAAAAAATAAAAAGCAAAAGAGAGGCAAATAAAATAATAACAAATATATATGGGAGTACAACCAGTGGTAAAAATGTAATAAAAAAAAAATAATTGATGCAGGTCATATTGAAGAAAGTTGCGAACCCAGTGTTTCCGTTCAAATTTTTTCATGTTATGATGTTTCGTCAAGTGATAGTTCAAGTGACTCTGAAGATTATGTTGATAGAAACAGTCGATTTGAGGAAAAAAGTTTTGTATCATAAGGCCACTTAAAAGTGACTAAAAGGCACTATGAAGTGACTTCTGAAAGCACTCAGAAGTAACTTCCTAGAAGTTACTAAAAAGTGAATTCTAAAAGGCACTCAGAAGTAACTTCCTAGAAGACACTAAGAAGTGACTTCCACGAAGGCACTCAGAAGTCACTCCCAAGGAGGCACTAAGAAGTGACTCTTTATAGTTACGCAGAAGTGGCTTCTGGAAGTTACTTCCGGGGGGTACAACTTCTTTATACGGAAGACACTTCCGCGATAAGAAAATGGTATCGCAGACGATGAATTTTAACTTCCTAACGCCACTTCTTAGTCACTTCCGCGATAGAAAATGTTGGCAGGGTTTGTACGAGTGTCACATTCCTCTGCGCACACACACGCCTTTGTGTTGGTGTGTGCGAGCAGAGCAATTTTCTTGCGCAGCCACTACTTGTACAACAGCACACATACGTACGTACATACATACCGTTTACGGCTTCTATTGGCTTTCTTTTTTTTCATATGTATGTACGTACGATTGTACATTCAAACAATGAAGCAAATAAAAAAGCAAACCAGGCGACCGAATGTCGTGTGATTTTTTCTGTGCGCCTGGTGCTTCACAATTTATTTCATACGTTTTGGTAATGGTTGTTGTTGTGGCTCTTTATAGCCATCGTCTCGCCCACTTACCCACTTTCTCACCAACCATTCATAATTGTTTTTCTTTTTTGCTTGATTTCATTCATAAATATTTTTTCTTTTTTGGTTGATTTCAAGTTTCGCTCTCAAATACAATTTTTCAAAAATGGGACTTTTTCATAGAATAATGCCCGCCAACCAAATATAATTACCCTCAAAAACAATGCCCAAGTAATCCCCTATCTAGCTCGTCATTCGAACAGTTAAGATTCGGAGTTAACGAATTCTCTTTTAATATATATACTCTTTGCCACACACAATAAGAAATAACGTCCGATATTTAGAAAGAAAATCACAAAGCAATGCAAATATACATACATCTTCTTACAAAACGCAATACATGCTTACACCACCGAGTACCACATTTCACAAATTAACTGCCACGTAGTTCAAGTTTCAAACGAAGAGGAAAGTGGTGAAGTGAGGTGTAATACGTTATTATAGAAGATTGTAACCAGCGGTGAAGACAGCCATAAATAGCTAACATTGGGAACAGCTTTTTGCAATATCACCACTACGAAATCTGTTAAAAAGCTTTTTATGCACCACGATGCACTTCGACCTCTACCGGCAGTCACTGAAAAGCTCACGAAGCATTAAAATGACATAAGTAGATACAGAATTTTATACTAAATTGAAATTTTGTATAAAAAATGCGGTATGGACCAAATGGTCTCATAATCGAGGATTCGTAATTTTTTTTTAATCTAATAGCAGGGTTAAGGCCTTTCTTGCTATTTGCATAGGAAATACAACAATACTCATACAATGCCAATACAAATAGTATGGAGACAACATATAATTCATTTTGAACTTGACCAATAGAATATTATTTCAACACAACCAGGACCAACTCGATGCAGTGACATCATGTCAGCTTTTTTGTTGTTTTTCCCGCCTCAAATAGAGAGAATTATTATCAAAAATGTTGGAGCGATACCGGGAGTTGAGGAGGGAGGAAAATCGTCTATTCCGAAAAAAGAAAAGAGAAATGGAAAGATGACAGTGTGAGGAGATTGAGGTTTACGGGAATAGAAATGATGCCAGAAAATTCTACCAACGAGTAAAACACCAAACAGACTCGCCTACTGGCATAACTTCGTGTAGAGATGAAAATGGGAATCTGATAACAGATACGTCGAGATTACTGAGGATATGGAGACAACATTTCTTCAACTTATTAGCGGGCGAAGATCCAGTTGAAGAAAGCAACCCGCAACCAATCATAGATGATGGTGTTGAATGCCCACCCCTTAATACAGATGAGGTCAAAGCAGCGATAACCTGGCTTAAGAACAACAAAGCCGCAGGTTCCGACGGTATACCGGCAGAGCTGTATAAGACCGGAGGAGACGAACTGATAAGGTGCATGCATCAGCTAGTCTGCACAATCTGGAAGAATAAACGCATGCCTGATGATTGGAACCTCAGTATACTGTGTCCGATTCATAAAAAAGGAGACAAGACCGTTTGCGCCAATTACCGCGGCATAAGTATCCTATCAATCGCATACAAGATCCTATCGAGCGTACGACTTAACCCAAAATTAGACAACCTGATTCAAACCTATCAGTGTGGCTTCAGGCCGAATAAATCAACAATCGACCAGATATTCACACTACGCCAAATCCTGGAAAAGACCCACGAAAAGCAAATCGATACATACCATCTTTTCATCGATTATAAAGCCGCCTTCGATACTCCGATAAGAGAAAAACTGTTTGAAACCATGTCTGCGTATGAGATCCCTGCAAAACTTATACGCCTTTGTAGAATGACACTGAGTGACACTAAGTCCTCAGTAAAAATAGGAAGCGACCTCTCCGAGACATTCACCACTACAAGAGGTCTGAGACAAGGTGACAGCTTGTCGTGTAATTTTTTCAACATTCTGTTGGAAAAGGTACTAGAAAATGCAGTGGTTAATAAAACTGGCACTGTTAACACCAAAGGCCACATTCTCCTCGCGTATGCCGACGATATCGACATTGTCGGAAAAATAGAGCGAGAGGTAACTGCAAAGAGTATATATATCAAAGAGTATATATATTAAAAGAGAATTCCTTAACTCCGAATCTTAACTGTTCGAATGACAAGCTAGATAGGGGATTACTTGGGCATTGTTTTTGAGTGAAATTATATTTGGTTGGCGGGCATTATTCTATGAAAAAGTCCCATTTTTGAAAAATTGTATTTGAGAGCGAAACTTGAAATCAACCAAAAAAGAAAAAATATTTATGAATGAAATCAGGCAAAAAAGAAAAACAATTATGAATGGTTGGTGAGAAAGTGGGTGGGTGGGCGAGACGATGGCTATAAAGAGCCACAACAACAACCATTACCAAAACGTATGAAATAAATTGTGAAGCACCAGGCGCACAGAAAAAATCACACGACATTCGGTCGCCTGGTTTGCTTTTTTATTTGCTTCATTGTTTGAATGTACAATCGTACGTACATACATATGAAAAAAAAGAAAGCCAATAGAAGCCGTAAACGGTATGTATGTACGTACGTATGTGTGCTGTTGTACAAGTAGTGGCTGCGCAAGAAAATTGCTCTGCTCGCACACACCAACACAAAGGCGTGTGTGTGCGCAGAGGAATGTGACACTCGTACAAACCCTGCCAACATTTTCTATCGCGGAAGTGACTAAGAAGTGGCGTTAGGAAGTTAAAATTCATCGTCTGCGATACCATTTTCTTATCGCGGAAGTGTCTTCCGTATAAAGAAGTTGTACCCCCCGGAAGTAACTTCCAGAAGCCACTTCTGCGTAACTATAAAGAGTCACTTCTTAGTGCCTCCTTGGGAGTGACTTCTGAGTGCCTTCGTGGAAGTCACTTCTTAGTGTCTTCTAGGAAGTTACTTCTGAGTGCCTTTTAGAATTCACTTTTTAGTAACTTCTAGGAAGTTACTTCTGAGTGCTTTCAGAAGTCACTTCATAGTGCCTTTTAGTCACTTTTAAGTGGCCTTATGATACAAAACTTTTTTCCTCAAATCGACTGTTTCTATCAACATAATCTTCAGAGTCACTTGAACTATCACTTGACGAAACATCATAACATGAAAAAATTTGAACGGAAACACTGGGTTCGCAACTTTCTTCAATATGACCTGCATCAATTATTTTTTTTTATTACATTTTTACCACTGGTTGTACTCCCATATATATTTGTTATTATTTTATTTGCCTCTCTTTTGCTTTTTATTTTTTTTTTGCCTTTACAGAAAATTCACTCATATTGTGGGATAAAAAATATGTAAAAACTACAACAATAACAATTACAAAACCACACTTTATCACTGACCGATCACAGCAAAAGACAAAATACCAAAAATCTCGATGATGTCTAAAAACTTATTTTTTGCATCGTTCTCATTTCTTCTAATTGTTTTCGCGGTCTCTGCGACTGCAGAAGTGAATAATTTTGTTTTTGTTTAATATGTCCATAACGGCACATGTGATTTTCGGCTGGTGTTGTAAACAACAACCAATCTTCCAATTATACGTAAATTGTTATTGTAAAATTCAAAATATCTTCCAACTATCGTTTGGAAGTGACTAAAGCGAAACGCATTAGACGGTAGACGATGAAAGAAACTTCCAAATGTTGGGAGGGAAAGGACAGAAAATCTGTTGACAGAGAAAAAAGTTTGAATATTCGTACATGCGAGTATGTTTATTTTGTATTCGATTTGGTTTGTTTATTTTATGCGAGCCTGGTATTTTGATTTCTTCACAACATGAGGAAAGCGGTCTTTTGGGGCCTTTACCGAAAAAAACACGCCATCCCCTACATACCCCCATTCCCTCTACCCACCAACAATATGAAAATCGTCATTAAATGGCATTTAACCCCCCATCAACCCCAACTGTTTTTACACACAAAGGAAGTTTTTTGTTTGTATGTATGTATAAGTATGTATGTATGCTTACAAAAAACTTCTTTAAAATTTCAATTTATTTCAAACAACACAAACTCTTATTGAGATGTATGTATTCAATAACATGTGACACCCTCCCCCATTTCCCCACCCCTCACATCTATCAATCAATACCAATTTTATAATTTTTGGTAGAAACTGAATTTTGACAACATGGAATTTCTGAAATCAATTTCAAGAAAGTTAAAAATTTTCAATTTTGCTTCTTTTTCTCCCCCCTACCCCATAATCATACATACAAACATGTATTTTTAATGAAGACACCATCTGTTTTTTCTTTTAGCCTAGTAATATTTGAATTTGTGTGTGTATGTGGTATGTATTTATGTATGTCAACAAACGTTTTCAAATATTTTTTCAACAACAATAACAACAACAAACCAAACTCTCAATGAAACGTATGTATGTACATATGTATGTTTGTATTCAAAAACCTGTTTTCCCTCCTCTTACTCCTTACCCCTCTCCTCTATCAAACAAGAATATTTTTTCAGTCTTTGAATTTTTTGCAACAAAGAAGTTTCTGAAACCAATTTCTTAAAATTTATAAATTATCAATTTTTCATTTTAGAAAATACTACGTTGCCAAATTTCCACAAATAAATCTAATATTGAAAAATTGTAAGTAATTAATATTGATGAGGTGAGGTGTGGGGGGGGAGAGGTTGTTGAACCCATACAATATGCTGTTGTTGTTTTGAAATCTAGAAACTTCCATAAAATTTGTTTCATTTTTCTTTCTTTCTGCCTTATTAGTTAATAAAAAAACGTTTTTGCATATACGTTAGAAATTCAAATTACCAGGCGCAAAGCAAAAAAAGATGTGACTTTCAGAAATTTCCTTTGGCATATTTCAAATTTCCGCAAAAAATTCAAAGACGGAAAAAATATTCTTGTTTGATAGAGGAGAGGGGTAAGGAGTAAGAGGAGGGAAAACAGGTTTTTGAATACAAACATACATATGTACATACATACGTTTCATTGAGAGTTTGGTTTGTTGTTGTTATTGTTGTTGAAAAAATATTTGAAAACGTTTGTTGACATACATAAATACATACCACATACACACACAAATTCAAATATTACTAGGCTAAAAGAAAAAACAGATGGTGTCTTCATTAAAAATACATGTTTGTATGTATGATTATGGGGTAGGGGGGAGAAAAAGAAGCAAAATTGAAAATTTTTAACTTTCTTGAAATTGATTTCAGAAATTCCATGTTGTCAAAATTCAGTTTCTACCAAAAATTATAAAATTGGTATTGATTGATAGATGTGAGGGGTGGGGAGTTGGGGGAGGGTGTCACATGTTATTGAATACATACATCTCAATAAGAGTTTGTGTTGTTTGAAATAAATTGAAATTTTAAAGAAGTTTTTTGTAAGCATACATACATACATACAAACAAAAAACTTCCTTTGTGTGTAAAAACAGTTGGGGTTGATGGGGGGTTAAATGCCATTTAATGACGATTTTCATATTGTTGGTGGGTAGAGGGAATGGGGGTATGTAGAGGATGGCGTGTTTTTTTCGGTAAAGGCCCCAAAAGACCGCTTTCCTCATGTTGTGAAGAAATCAAAATACCAGGCTCGCATAAAATAAACAAACCAAATCGAATACAAAATAAACATACTCGCATGTACGAATATTCAAACTTTTTTCTCTGTCAACAGATTTTCTGTCCTTTCCCTCCCAACATTTGGAAGTTTCTTTCATCGTCCATCGTCTAATGCGTTTCGCTTTAGTCACTTCCAGACGATAGTTGGAAGATATTTTGAATTTTACAATAACAATTTACGTATAATTGGAAGATTGGTTGTTGTTTACAACACCAGCCGAAAATCACATGTGCCGTTATGGACATATTAAACAAAAACAAAATTATTCACTTCTGCAGTCGCAGAGACCGCGAAAACAATTAGAAGAAATGAGAACGATGCAAAAAATAAGTTTTTAGACATCATCGAGATTTTTGGTATTTTGTCTTTTGCTGTGATCGGTCAGTGATAAAGTGTGGTTTTGTAATTGTTATTGTTGTAGTTTTTACATATTTTTTATCCCACAATATGAGTGAATTTTCTGTAAAGGCAAAAAAAAAAATAAAAAGCAAAAGAGAGGCAAATAAAATAATAACAAATATATATGGGAGTACAACCAGTGGTAAAAATGTAATAAAAAAAAATAATTGATGCAGGTCATATTGAAGAAAGTTGCGAACCCAGTGTTTCCGTTCAAATTTTTTCATGTTATGATGTTTCGTCAAGTGATAGTTCAAGTGACTCTGAAGATTATGTTGATAGAAACAGTCGATTTGAGGAAAAAAGTTTTGTATCATAAGGCCACTTAAAAGTGACTAAAAGGCACTATGAAGTGACTTCTGAAAGCACTCAGAAGTAACTTCCTAGAAGTTACTAAAAAGTGAATTCTAAAAGGCACTCAGAAGTAACTTCCTAGAAGACACTAAGAAGTGACTTCCACGAAGGCACTCAGAAGTCACTCCCAAGGAGGCACTAAGAAGTGACTCTTTATAGTTACGCAGAAGTGGCTTCTGGAAGTTACTTCCGGGGGGTACAACTTCTTTATACGGAAGACACTTCCGCGATAAGAAAATGGTATCGCAGACGATGAATTTTAACTTCCTAACGCCACTTCTTAGTCACTTCCGCGATAGAAAATGTTGGCAGGGTTTGTACGAGTGTCACATTCCTCTGCGCACACACACGCCTTTGTGTTGGTGTGTGCGAGCAGAGCAATTTTCTTGCGCAGCCACTACTTGTACAACAGCACACATACGTACGTACATACATACCGTTTACGGCTTCTATTGGCTTTCTTTTTTTTCATATGTATGTACGTACGATTGTACATTCAAACAATGAAGCAAATAAAAAAGCAAACCAGGCGACCGAATGTCGTGTGATTTTTTCTGTGCGCCTGGTGCTTCACAATTTATTTCATACGTTTTGGTAATGGTTGTTGTTGTGGCTCTTTATAGCCATCGTCTCGCCCACCCACCCACTTTCTCACCAACCATTCATAATTGTTTTTCTTTTTTGCTTGATTTCATTCATAAATATTTTTTCTTTTTTGGTTGATTTCAAGTTTCGCTCTCAAATACAATTTTTCAAAAATGGGACTTTTTCATAGAATAATGCCCGCCAACCAAATATAATTTCACTCAAAAACAATGCCCAAGTAATCCCCTATCTAGCTTGTCATTCGAACAGTTAAGATTCGGAGTTAAGGAATTCTCTTTTAATATATATACTCTTTGGGTAACTGCTGCATTTTCTAGAGTTGAGAAGGAGTCGGCAAAGATGGGTCTAGAAGTGAACGAGGACAAAACTAAGATTATGCTTGCAACTGCAAAAGAAACGTCGCGACGGAAGAAAAGCGACATTGTTGAAGCGGGCAGTTGCAAAGTCGAGGGCCCAGCTGTGCTAACGGAGAGTATAGACGTCGAACGAACCGTGAGCTGTATGAGCTGTATCCTGACATGAACGTGGTTAAGCGAATCAAAATACAGCGATTGCGCTGGCTAGGACATGTCAGTCGAATGGATCAGAATGCTCCAGCTAGAAAGGCGTTGGACGACAACTACCACGGAATGCGCACACGGGGTAGACCGAGGCTCCGGTGGAAGGACCAAGTGGATGAAGATATGAAAATCCTTGGTATTACGAACTGGAGACAGCACGCACAAGATCGAAGTGCTTGGAAATCATTTCTGACGCAGGCTAACCCCAACAATAGGTTGTAGCGCCAACTTAAGTAAGTAAGTATTATCGAAAATACTAATAAGTATGGCAGAGTGAAATTTGGCGATAAATGGAACGATATTGATGAAGACACATTGCGAGCATATATTTCTGTACTCATTCTTGCAGGCGTATATCGGTATGTATATTCTTGTTCTACTTATGTTAGAAAAATAATTGACTCATACAAAATTACTATATCCCAGTGGAAGAAATGAAGACGTTCATGGTTTATTTGATGCAAGATTTGGTCGCCCCATATTGCGATCAATCATGCCTGAAGGTACTTTCCAAATGATAGGAAGTGCGCTCCGTTTCGATGATGTTTCGAGTCGAAGAGAAATGAGTAGTAGCGACAAATTTGCTCCTATTCGGGAACTATGGGACCGTTGGCAGCTCATTCTGCCAATGTTTTACAACTGCCATGAAAATGTGACCATCGACGAGCAACTTGTTGCATTTAGGGGACGATGTTATTTTCGACAGTTTATGCCATCAAAGCCTGCAAAATATGGTTTGAAATTTTGGTTATCGGTGGACTCAAAGTCAGGCTACGTATGGAAGATACAACCATACCTTGGAAAACCTAAAAATGGAATGCCTGAAAAGAATCAAGGAGAACGTGTTGTATTGGATTTGACGGAAGGCTTGAAAGGACAAAATATAACAGGCGACAAATTCTTTTCCACTTTTGAGTTGGTAAAAAAACTACTTGAAAGAAAACTTACATATGTGGGGACTGTACGTAAAAATAAAACTTTCATTCCTCCGAAATTGCTGACTGTAAAAAATCAATATATATATATATATGGGTGAATAGTCTTAAATGACTCCTTTCTGTGTCCGGCTGTTTAAAATTGTGTTGTATTAACTAATTTTTTTTATAAATATGTTCTAAGCAGCTTATTATATTTGTTAAAATAACCCAAGTATTAGTTTTTAAAATTTTTAATTTGTTAATATCGAAAAAAAGAAAACAGTACATGTAGTCTCAGTCCCGTGGCGTGTCCAAAACCGACGCAGCAAAATAAGCCGTACTTATTACAGTCGAACTTCCATATAGCGAATCTCAAGGGGACCAAAAAAAAAATTCGTTATATAGAAAATTCGTAATATAGAATTATTTTAAAATTTTTTTTTTTTATGTATGTTGAATTTTATTTAAAATAATTGGTAATTTTTGTCTGCGTTTGATTTTTCCATTTTTCCTCTGCAATAAAAACTTCAAGCACGTTAAGAGAAGCAAATACTTTTTCAGACACGCTATTTCTTATCTCCACAAAGTTGCGTAGTACTTCAACTGCTGATGAAGTTTGCTGAAATGTGGGTACGTCCTTCACGATTGCAGTAAAGTCTTGTTCATCCTCATCTGAATCTGAAAGTGAAGAAATAATGTTCAGAATGCATTTGTTGGCAATAATTTTAAAGGTTTAAGACCTGAGATATCCGGAACTCCATGATTTTCAAGAACGCTTTGCAGAATATCATCGTCGGCAAAGAGTATATATATTAATATATATACTCTTTGCGTCGGAAGCAAAGAGTATATATATATTAAAAGAGAATTCCTTAACTCCGAATCTTAACTGTTCGAATGACAAGCTAGATAGGGGATTACTTGGGCATTGTTTTTGAGGGAAATTATATTTGGTTGGCGGGCATTATTCTATGGAAAAGTCCCATTTTTGAAAAATTGTATTTGAGAGCGAAACTTGAAATCAACCAAAAAAGAAAAAATATTTATGAATGAAATCAAGCAAAAAAGAAAAACAATTATGAATGGTTGGTGAGAAAGTGGGTGGGTGGGCGAGACGATGGCTATAAAGAGCCACAACAACAACCATTACCAAAACGTATGAAATAAATTGTGAAGCACCAGGCGCACAGAAAAAATCACACGACATTCGGTCGCCTGGTTTGCTTTTTTATTTGCTTCATTGTTTGAATGTACAATCGTACGTACATACATATGAAAAAAAAGAAAGCCAATAGAAGCCGTAAACGGTATGTATGTACGTACGTATGTGTGCTGTTGTACAAGTAGTGGGTGCGCAAGAAAATTGCTCTGCTCGCACACACCAACACAAAGGCGTGTGTGTGCGCAGAGGAATGTGACACTCGTACAAACCCTGCCAACATTTTCTATCGCGGAAGTGACTAAGAAGTGGCGTTAGGAAGTTAAAATTCATCGTCTGCGATACCATTTTCTTATCGCGGAAGTGTCTTCCGTATAAAGAAGTTGTACCCCCCGGAAGTAACTTCCAGAAGCCACTTCTGCGTAACTATAAAGAGTCACTTCTTAGTGCCTCCTTGGGAGTGACTTCTGAGTGCCTTCGTGGAAGTCACTTCTTAGTGTTCGCAACTTTCTTCAATATGACCTGCATCAATTATTTTTTTTTATTACATTTTTACCACTGGTTGTACTCCCATATATATTTGTTATTATTTTATTTGCCTCTCTTTTGCTTTTTATTTTTTTTTTGCCTTTACAGAAAATTCACTCATATTGTGGGATAAAAAATATGTAAAAACTACAACAATAACAATTACAAAACCACACTTTATCACTGACCGATCACAGCAAAAGACAAAATACCAAAAATCTCGATGATGTCTAAAAACTTATTTTTTGCATCGTTCTCATTTCTTCTAATTGTTTTCGCGGTCTCTGCGACTGCAGAAGTGAATAATTTTGTTTTTGTTTAATATGTCCATAACGGCACATGTGATTTTCGGCTGGTGTTGTAAACAACAACCAATCTTCCAATTATACGTAAATTGTTATTGTAAAATTCAAAATATCTTCCAACTATCGTCTGGAAGTGACTAAAGCGAAACGCATTAGACGATGGACGATGAAAGAAACTTCCAAATGTTGGGAGGGAAAGGACAGAAAATCTGTTGACAGAGAAAAAAGTTTGAATATTCGTACATGCGAGTATGTTTATTTTGTATTCGATTTGGTTTGTTTATTTTATGCGAGCCTGGTATTTTGATTTCTTCACAACATGAGGAAAGCGGTCTTTTGGGGCCTTTACCGAAAAAAACACGCCATCCCCTACATACCCCCATTCCCTCTACCCACCAACAATATGAAAATCGTCATTAAATGGCATTTAACCCCCCATCAACCCCAACTGTTTTTACACACAAAGGAAGTTTTTTGTTTGTATGTATGTATAAGTATGTATGTATGCTTACAAAAAACTTCTTTAAAATTTCAATTTATTTCAAACAACACAAACTCTTATTGAGATGTATGTATTCAATAACATGTGACACCCTCCCCCATTTCCCCACCCCTCACATCTATCAATCAATACCAATTTTATAATTTTTGGTAGAAACTGAATTTTGACAACATGGAATTTCTGAAATCAATTTCAAGAAAGTTAAAAATTTTCAATTTTGCTTCTTTTTCTCCCCCCTACCCCATAATCATACATACAAACATGTATTTTTAATGAAGACACCATCTGTTTTTTCTTTTAGCCTAGTAATATTTGAATTTGTGTGTGTATGTGGTATGTATTTATGTATGTCAACAAACGTTTTCAAATATTTTTTCAACAACAATAACAACAACAAACCAAACTCTCAATGAAACGTATGTATGTACATATGTATGTTTGTATTCAAAAACCTGTTTTCCCTCCTCTTACTCCTTACCCCTCTCCTCTATCAAACAAGAATATTTTTTCAGTCTTTGAATTTTTTGCAACAAAGTAGTTTCTGAAACCAATTTCTTAAAATTTATAAATTATCAATTTTTCATTTTAGAAAATACTACGTTGCCAAATTTCCACAAATAAATCTAATATTGAAAAATTGTAAGTAATTAATATTGATGAGGTGAGGTGTGGGGGGGGAGAGGTTGTTGAACCCATACAATATGCTGTTGTTGTTTTGAAATCTAGAAACTTCCATAAAATTTGTTTCATTTTTCTTTCTTTCTGCCTTATTAGTTAATAAAAAAACGTTTTTGCATATACGTTAGAAATTCAAATTACCAGGCGCAAAGCAAAAAAAGATGTGACTTTCAGAAATTTCCTTTGGCATATTTCAAATTTCCGCAAAAAATTCAAAGACGGAAAAAATATTCTTGTTTGATAGAGGAGAGGGGTAAGGAGTAAGAGGAGGGAAAACAGGTTTTTGAATACAAACATACATATGTACATACATACGTTTCATTGAGAGTTTGGTTTGTTGTTGTTATTGTTGTTGAAAAAATATTTGAAAACGTTTGTTGACATACATAAATACATACCACATACACACACAAATTCAAATATTACTAGGCTAAAAGAAAAAACAGATGGTGTCTTCATTAAAAATACATGTTTGTATGTATGATTATGGGGTAGGGGGGAGAAAAAGAAGCAAAATTGAAAATTTTTAACTTTCTTGAAATTGATTTCAGAAATTCCATGTTGTCAAAATTCAGTTTCTACCAAAAATTATAAAATTGGTATTGATTGATAGATGTGAGGGGTGGGGAGTTGGGGGAGGGTGTCACATGTTATTGATGTTGGAAATAGCATTCTATTACAAAAACTAAATCTAGTACAATTGTACTTTATCTTTGTCTAAAATGAATTTACCATTAACTGTGAAAACATGAGAGAGATAAGACGTGCCTTTGTGTCAGTTAAGAATAAAAGAAGAAATAAGTAAAACTATAAAGAAAGTGTTTCAATAAAACTAAATAAAAACCAATAGGTTATGGGCCCAGACATTCGCAATTCATTGTCTGGAAAAAGTGCTCAAATAAACAATAATTAAACATTTAATTTATTCGTCAAACATTCAATGGTTCTTTGTCAACGAATTTATCTGTGTCCGAAAAGAGAATAAAAGATAAAGAACATAAGTTAAGTGAGTGAGAGAAAGCTGTACAAAATCTGCAGCAAGTGATGCGTTTTTTTGTGTGCGGCGTCATATTCCTGTCTTTGTCACTCGCTAACAAGAAGGTCTACTAACCGGCTGCTGTGTTTTTGCACTCTGCGCTTGCTATTTTGTTTCTTTGGTGTTGTGCTGTTGTTCGTTGCTGGCTGTCGCTCTTTGCTGTGTCGCAGATTTTTGTGAAAATAAAGAAAAAAAAAGGTGAAATCGGTGCTCCGTTGTGGTGGATATTTGACGCAACATGGAAAAGAAAAGGAACATAAAAGCCTTTGATGGTGAAAAGTACAGCATCTGGAAATTGAGAGTGCGCTCGTTGCTAACAGAACTGGACGTGATCAAGGTAATAGATGATGAGAAGCCAACTAAAACAGATAACGAATGGGAAAAAGCAGAGAGAACTGCAAAGAGCGTAATTGTTGAGTTTCTATCTGACTCTTTTCTTGGATTTGCAAAACCAGAATATTCTGCAAAAGAAATTTTCAATAATTTGGATCACATCTACGAGCGAAAAAGTCTTGCAACACAGTTGGCCATACGAAAGAAATTACTTGCATTCAAACTTCAAGGCGACATGTCTCTAGCAAAACTTTTCACAACTTTTGACAACTTAATTGCGGAGCTCTTAGCTGCAGGTGCAAGGCTGGAAGAGGCTGATAAAGTGTCGCATCTTTTGCTTACACTTCCTGCGGCTTATGATGGAATAATAACCGCGATCGAAACACTTGCTGAAGAAAACTTAACATTGGCTTTTGTCAAAACTAGATTGCTGGATCAAGAAGTAAAAATAGCAGCTGAATGTCGCGACACTAGTGCAAAAGTTCTTCACGCGGAAAATAAAATTGCACCACATAAAAATAATACCTGGAATGCTTCTAATACTTCAAAATATCATCGTCAAGGACATTTCAGAGCAAAGCCTTTTAAAAACTATAAAAAGCCTGTTAACATCAAGTGCTATTATTGCGGACGAAAAGGCCATAAAAAGATAGATTGTTTTCATTTCAAACGAGGACTCCAAAATTCAAACAATAACAAGAAAACCGTTCAGGCAGTGCAACAAACTGAAGCATCAACATCAAATGTAGCAGTTTCAGGCTTTGCCTTTATGATTGGAGACTATCAAGCTGATGAGAACAATGAGCAAATAAAATTTCTACTGGACTCAGGAGCATCAGACCATCTGATCAACAGAGAGGACCTTACTGGCAAATTCATCGATCTTCAGCCACCAACAAAAATTTCTGTGGCTAAAAATGGTGTATTTATATTAGCTACAAAGAAAGGCAGCATTCACGTTATCAGCAGTACTGGCGTTGAAGGGATACTCGAGGATGTATTATATTGCCCAGATGTTCCATATAATTTATTATCAGTGCGCAGAATGCAAGAAGCTGGAATGACGATCGTTTTTAGCAAAGATAATGTTGAAATTATCAAAAATGGTAAACTCATTATAAAAGGTAAACCTTTAAATAACTTATTTACGGTTTATTTTAAAATAAACATTTCAAAAGAAGTTTCAGATGGACAGGTTTATAGTACTGTAGGTAGTAATTATCAACTGTGGCATCAGCGTTTGGGCCATATTGAAAAATCAAAATTTATGCTTTTAAAGAATAAGCAAATGGTTAATGATGTTGAACAAATAAATAAAATAACACCTAGTGACAATTTGTGTGAAGCGTGCATAAGTGGTAAACAAGCACGTTTACCATTAAATAAAGTAAAAGATAAAAGTTATGTTAAACGACCATTATTTATTGTGCATACGGATGTTTGCGGCCCAATAACTCCAGCAACAGTTGATAATAAAAACTACTTTGTATTTTTTGTTGATGAAAATACTCACTATTGTGTTACATATTTAATCACTTATAAATCAGATGTATTTTCAGTGTTTAAAGATTATGTTGGGAAGGCTGAGGCTCATTTTAATTCAAAAATAGTTAATTTGTACTCGGATAACGGAGGTGAATATTTATCAAATGAGATGAAAGATTTTTGTGTTAAGAAAGGCATAAGTTATCATTTAACAGTTCCTAGAACACCACAGTTAAATGGAGTTTCAGAGCGTATGGTAAGAACCATATCAGAAAAGGCTCGTGCAATGATACTAGGTGCTAGTTTGCCAAAGTGTTTCTGGGGTGAGGCGGTTCTTACCGCAACATACTTAATAAATTTGTCACCAACAAAAGCCTTAAAAATAAATAAAACACCATTTGAATTGTGGCATGGTAAAAAGCCTCAAATAAAATACTTAAAAGTATTTGGTGCAACAGTTTATGTTCACAATAAAACCATGAAATCAAAATTTGATGAAAAATCATGGAAAGCCATATTAGTTGGTCATGGACCAAACGGATATAAAGTTTGGGTAGTAGAAACTGAGAAGTTTCTTATGGTAAGAGATGTGGTTGTGGATGAGACAAATTTCTTGGTATCAAGGCCAGAGTTAACGCTAGAAGGTGTTAGTATTGAAAACACCAGTTCTGAAACTGATGCATCTGACAGTATGTCAAAATCAGTAAATAAATCTCATAAATCTGGTAATTGTAATTCAGATATGCGAAATTTAATTGAAAATGAAGTTATTCCTACTAAAATAACAAAATTAGATAACAAGCTAAATAAATCTGTAACTGAAACAGATGCGCAAAATATGTCTTCATCTCAAAGAATTAAAAATAATCCATCCGAAATACAAACAGTAGTTGAGCCAAGAAGAAGTGATAGAATTAAAAATAATCCTTCTGTTTCATATAAGATAGATGACATATCAGATGAGTATATGATGTGTGCTCAATCTCTAGTATGTAATGTTCCTACTTCATATCAGGAAATTAAAAATAGAGATGATAAAGTTCTTTGGGAACAAGCAATTAAAGATGAAATTGATTCATTATTAATAAACAATACATGGTCATTGGTATCAAAACCAGAAAATAAAAATATTGTGGATTGTAAATGGATATTTACAATTAAAAATGATGAGTTTGGAAATCCATTTAAATATAAAGCCCGTCTGGTTGCCCGGGGTTTTAGTCAAGAATATTTTACAGATTATAATGAAACATTTGCACCAGTTGCTAGAATTTCAAGTTTTAGATTAATTTTAGCTTTTTCAAATCAGTTCAACTTATTAGTACATCATATGGATGTAAAGACTGCATTCTTGAATGGGATATTAAAAGAGGAAATTTATATGAGAGTTCCGGAGGGTGTTCAATGTAAAAGTAATCAAGTTTGTAGGCTACATAAATCACTATATGGCTTAAAACAAGCTGCAAGATGTTGGTTTGAAATATTTGAAGAGGCTCTTAAAAGTATAGGTTTTCAAAATTCTTCTGTAGACCGTTGTATTTATATCTTAGATATGGGAGATGTATCTGAAAATATCTATGTAGTGCTTTATGTAGATGATCTAGTAATTGCCACAGCTAAAATTGAAACAATGATCAATTTTAAAAATTATTTAATGAATAAATTTAGGATGGTAGATTTAAAAGAAATTAAACTGTTTTTGGGAATTCGTATTCAAAGAAATAATGAAACAATAACTTTAGATCAGAGTGCTTATATAAAAACAGTTTTAAACAAATTTGGAATGCAAGACTGTAAAGCTGTGAGTACGCCACTACAAAGTAAATTAGATTATGAAGCTTTGAATTCAGATACGGTTTGCGACGCTCCATGCCGAAATTTGGTTGGATGCTTAATGTATATAATGGTATGCACCCGACCTGATTTATGCATATCGATTAATATTTTGAGTAGATACGTTAATAAAAATAACGAAGAACTTTGGAAATATCTAAAAAGAGTTTTGAGATATCTCAAAGGTTCAAGTAGTGTGAAATTAACTTACATTCGGGGTAACTATTGCGATATTTTAAGTGGCTACGTTGATTCTGATTGGGGAGGACATGATAATACAGATAGGAAAAGTACAACAGGTTATTTATTTAAATTTTTCAACCAATGCACAATAAGCTGGAATACTAAAAGGCAGGTGTCAGTAGCAGCTTCATCGACTGAAGCTGAATATATGGCTCTCTTTGAAGCTGTTAGAGAGGCTTTGTGGTTAAAATCTTTGGGAAATAGCATAAAATTAAATATGTCAAAACCAATCATAATATTTGAAGACAATAACGGTTGTATAAGCATAGCAAACAATCCAACTAGCCATAAGCGATCAAAACATATTGATATAAAATATCATTTTTCTAGGGAACAAATTGAAAAAATGTTATTAAACTTAAATATATTCCTACAGGTGAACAAGTCGCAGATGTCTTGACGAAGCCATTACCAGAAGTTTCATTTTTAAAATTCAGATTCGAAATGGGAATCAAAGAATAATATTTTAACATATAATTAATATATTACTTATTATAGTACTTATTTCATAGTCTGATTAGGTTTTACTGGGTTTTCCTAATCCACGCAACAAATGTTGGGCTATTTATGTAATCTCCCAGAAGACACAAAGAAGGCATTTTATTTGTTTAAGTATACTGATGTAACAGAATGAAATTAATAATATTATTTAAAACAGTATATAAGTACTTATGTATATGAAATATTTATGATTTTTAAGTTTTTCTTTCCGATTTATTTTTGAGGCGGCGTGTTGGAAATAGCATTCTATTACAAAAACTAAATCTAGTACAATTGTACTTTATCTTTGTCTAAAATGAATTTACCATTAACTGTGAAAACATGAGAGAGATAAGACGTGCCTTTGTGTCAGTTAAGAATAAAAGAAGAAATAAGTAAAACTATAAAGAAAGTGTTTCAATAAAACTAAATAAAAACCAATAATTGAATACATACATCTCAATAAGAGTTTGTGTTGTTTGAAATAAATTGAAATTTTAAAGAAGTTTTTTGTAAGCATACATACATACTTATACATACATACAAACAAAAAACTTCCTTTGTGTGTAAAAACAGTTGGGGTTGATGGGGGGTTAAATGCCTTTTAATGACGATTTTCATATTGTTGGTGGGTAGAGGGAATGGGGGTATGTAGAGGATGGCGTGTTTTTTTCGGTAAAGGCCCCAAAAGACCGCTTTCCTCATGTTGTGAAGAAATCAAAATACCAGGCTCGCATAAAATAAACAAACCAAATCGAATACAAAATAAACATACTCGCATGTACGAATATTCAAACTTTTTTCTCTGTCAACAGATTTTCTGTCCTTTCCCTCCCAACATTTGGAAGTTTCTTTCATCGTCCATCGTCTAATGCGTTTCGCTTTAGTCACTTCCAGACGATAGTTGGAAGATATTTTGAATTTTACAATAACAATTTACGTATAATTGGAAGATTGGTTGTTGTTTACAACACCAGCCGAAAATCACATGTGCCGTTATGGACATATTAAACAAAAACAAAATTATTCACTTCTGCAGTCGCAGAGACCGCGAAAACAATTAGAAGAAATGAGAACGATGCAAAAAATAAGTTTTTAGACATCATCGAGATTTTTGGTTAAGGAATTCTCTTTTAATATATATACTCTTTGGGTAACTGCTGCATTTTCTAGAGTTGAGAAGGAGTCGGCAAAGATGGGTCTAGAAGTGAACGAGGACAAAACTAAGATTATGCTTGCAACTGCAAAAGAAACGTCGCGACGGAAGAAAAGCGACATTGTTGAAGCGGGCAGTTGCAAAGTCGAGGGCCCAGCTGTGCTAACGGAGAGTATAGACGTCGAACGAACCGTGAGCTGTATGAGCTGTATCCTGACATGAACGTGGTTAAGCGAATCAAAATACAGCGATTGCGCTGGCTAGGACATGTCAGTCGAATGGATCAGAATGCTCCAGCTAGAAAGGCGTTGGACGACAACTACCACGGAATGCGCACACGGGGTAGACCGAGGCTCCGGTGGAAGGACCAAGTGGATGAAGATATGAAAATCCTTGGTATTACGAACTGGAGACAGCACGCACAAGATCGAAGTGCTTGGAAATCATTTCTGACGCAGGCTAACCCCAACAATAGGTTGTAGCGCCAACTTAAGTAAGTAAGTATTATCGAAAATACTAATAAGTATGGCAGAGTGAAATTTGGCGATAAATGGAACGATATTGATGAAGACACATTGCGAGCATATATTTCTGTACTCATTCTTGCAGGCGTATATCGGTATGTATATTCTTGTTCTACTTATGTTAGAAAAATAATTGACTCATACAAAATTACTATATCCCAGTGGAAGAAATGAAGACGTTCATGGTTTATTTGATGCAAGATTTGGTCGCCCCATATTGCGATCAATCATGCCTGAAGGTACTTTCCAAATGATAGGAAGTGCGCTCCGTTTCGATGATGTTTCGAGTCGAAGAGAAATGAGTAGTAGCGACAAATTTGCTCCTATTCGGGAACTATGGGACCGTTGGCAGCTCATTCTGCCAATGTTTTACAACTGCCATGAAAATGTGACCATCGACGAGCAACTTGTTGCATTTAGGGGACGATGTTATTTTCGACAGTTTATGCCATCAAAGCCTGCAAAATATGGTTTGAAATTTTGGTTATCGGTGGACTCAAAGTCAGGCTACGTATGGAAGATACAACCATACCTTGGAAAACCTAAAAATGGAATGCCTGAAAAGAATCAAGGAGAACGTGTTGTATTGGATTTGACGGAAGGCTTGAAAGGACAAAATATAACAGGCGACAAATTCTTTTCCACTTTTGAGTTGGTAAAAAAACTACTTGAAAGAAAACTTACATATGTGGGGACTGTACGTAAAAATAAAACTTTCATTCCTCCGAAATTGCTGACTGTAAAAAATCAATATATATATATATATGGGTGAATAGTCTTAAATGACTCCTTTCTGTGTCCGGCTGTTTAAAATTGTGTTGTATTAACTAATTTTTTTTATAAATATGTTCTAAGCAGCTTATTATATTTGTTAAAATAACCCAAGTATTAGTTTTTAAAATTTTTAATTTGTTAATATCGAAAAAAAGAAAACAGTACATGTAGTCTCAGTCCCGTGGCGTGTCCAAAACCGACGCAGCAAAATAAGCCGTACTTATTACAGTCGAACTTCCATATAGCGAATCTCAAGGGGACCAAAAAAAAAATTCGTTATATAGAAAATTCGTAATATAGAATTATTTTAAAATTTTTTTTTTTTATGTATGTTGAATTTTATTTAAAATAATTGGTAATTTTTGTCTGCGTTTGATTTTTCCATTTTTCCTCTGCAATAAAAACTTCAAGCACGTTAAGAGAAGCAAATACTTTTTCAGACACGCTATTTCTTATCTCCACAAAGTTGCGTAGTACTTCAACTGCTGATGAAGTTTGCTGAAATGTGGGTACGTCCTTCACGATTGCAGTAAAGTCTTGTTCATCCTCATCTGAATCTGAAAGTGAAGAAATAATGTTCAGAATGCATTTGTTGGCAATAATTTTAAAGGTTTAAGACCTGAGATATCCGGAACTCCATGATTTTCAAGAACGCTTTGCAGAATATCATCGTCGGCAAAGAGTATATATATTAATATATATACTCTTTGCGTCGGAAGCAAAGAGTATATATATATTAAAAGAGAATTCCTTAACTCCGAATCTTAACTGTTCGAATGACAAGCTAGATAGGGGATTACTTGGGCATTGTTTTTGACAAAAACAAAACTTCCTTTGTGTGTAAAAACAGTTGGGGTTGATGGGGGGTTAAATGCCTTTTAATGACGATTTTCATATTGTTGGTGGGTAGAGGGAATGGGGGTATGTAGAGGATGGCGTGTTTTTTTCGGTAAAGGCCCCAAAAGACCGCTTTCCTCATGTTGTGAAGAAATCAAAATACCAGGCTCGCATAAAATAAACAAACCAAATCGAATACAAAATAAACATACTCGCATGTACGAATATTCAAACTTTTTTCTCTGTCAACAGATTTTCTGTCCTTTCCCTCCCAACATTTGGAAGTTTCTTTCATCGTCCATCGTCTAATGCGTTTCGCTTTAGTCACTTCCAGACGATAGTTGGAAGATATTTTGAATTTTACAATAACAATTTACGTATAATTGGAAGATTGGTTGTTGTTTACAACACCAGCCGAAAATCACATGTGCCGTTATGGACATATTAAACAAAAACAAAATTATTCACTTCTGCAGTCGCAGAGACCGCGAAAACAATTAGAAGAAATGAGAACGATGCAAAAAATAAGTTTTTAGACATCATCGAGATTTTTGGTATTTTGTCTTTTGCTGTGATCGGTCAGTCATAAAGTGTGGTTTTGTAATTGTTATTGTTGTAGTTTTTACATATTTTTTATCCCACAATATGAGTGAATTTTCTGTAAAGGCAAAAAAAAAAATAAAAAGCAAAAGAGAGGCAAATAAAATAATAACAAATATATATGGGAGTACAACCAGTGGTAAAAATGTAATAAAAAAAAATAATTGATGCAGGTCATATTGAAGAAAGTTGCGAACCCAGTGTTTCCGTTCAAATTTTTTCATGTTATGATGTTTCGTCAAGTGATAGTTCAAGTGACTCTGAAGATTATGTTGATAGAAACAGTCGATTTGAGGAAAAAAGTTTTGTATCATAAGGCCACTTAAAAGTGACTAAAAGGCACTATGAAGTGACTTCTGAAAGCACTCAGAAGTAACTTCCTAGAAGTTACTAAAAAGTGAATTCTAAAAGGCACTCAGAAGTAACTTCCTAGAAGACACTAAGAAGTGACTTCCACGAAGGCGCTCAGAAGTCACTCCCAAGGAGGCACTAAGAAGTGACTCTTTATAGTTACGCAGAAGTGGCTTCTGGAAGTTACTTCCGGGGGGTACAACTTCTTTATACGGAAGACACTTCCGCGATAAGAAAATGGTATCGCAGACGATGAATTTTAACTTCCTAACGCCACTTCTTAGTCACTTCCGCGATAGAAAATGTTGGCAGGGTTTGTACGAGTGTCACATTCCTCTGCGCACACACACGCCTTTGTGTTGGTGTGTGCGAGCAGAGCAATTTTCTTGCGCAGCCACTACTTGTACAACAGCACACATACGTACGTACATACATACCGTTTACGGCTTCTTTTGGCTTTCTTTTTTTTCATATGTATGTACGTACGATTGTACATTCAAACAATGAAGCAAATAAAAAAGCAAACCAGGCGACCGAATGCCGTGTGATTTTTTCTGTGCGCCTGGTGCTTCACAATTTATTTCATACGTTTTGGTAATGGTTGTTGTTGTGGCTCTTTATAGCCATCGTCTCGCCCACCCACCCACTTTCTCACCAACCATTCATAATTGTTTTTCTTTTTTGCTTGATTTCATTCATAAATATTTTTTCTTTTTTGGTTGATTTCAAGTTTCGCTCTCAAATACAATTTTTCAAAAATGGGACTTTTTCATAGAATAATGCCCGCCAACCAAATATAATTTCCCTCAAAAACAATGCCCAAGTAATCCCCTATCTAGCTCGTCATTCGAACAGTTAAGATTCGGAGTTAACGAATTCTCTTTTAATATATATACTCTTTGCTGCATGCCATCTTTCGAAAAACCAGACTTTCGGAAACAGTTCGCAATTGTTTCTGCTTTTACATTAACATTCCATACTTTGTTTAAATTTTGAATTGCATGAAGTAAATTTATTGACATAAGAGGTTTATTTTCCTCCATTTGCGTTAAAATGTTAATTAAAATCTGCTTTCGGTAGTGCTGTTTTAAGTTGTGGATAACGCCCTGGTCCATTGGCTGTAATAATGAGGTCATGTTGGGAGGGAAATAAGCAAGCTCTATATTTTTTAATTTATCTTTAACGTTCTTTGGATGTGCGGTGCAGTTATCAACGAAGAGTAAAATTTTTCTAT
The DNA here is from genome assembly GCA_963513945.1 of Hydrotaea diabolus. NCBI lineage: Eukaryota > Metazoa > Arthropoda > Insecta > Diptera > Muscidae > Hydrotaea > Hydrotaea diabolus. The sequence continues at coordinate 4,058,163 of OY740721.1, forward strand.
TTTGAGAGCCGAACTTTTTGTCCAGCTTCAAGAGCCATTTTATGTAAATTTCGCTTGTCATCCATGCTTTTTTATTGAACTCATAATCTACATCGAGAGATTTAATGCCCTTGAAGCATCGCGGATTTTTTGATTTCCCTAAACCCAGTAATTTATGCTTTTCCAACCCTGTCATATTACAAGCCACCATGACAGTTATTCTGTCTTTGCTTTTTTTTCCTCCAAAGCATTTTTCATTTTTAAATGCAAGCGTTTTATTTGGTAAGCACTTAAAGAATACACCAGTCTCATCCGCATTAAATATATCGTTTTTGTCATACCTGTGTATCAAACTAGGCAGATCTTTCGCCAACCACTCATCACGAACTTGTACGTTCGCGTCAGCACTTTCACCACATAATGTTTTTTAACAATACCGTGCCGCTTTTTGAACTTATCCAGCCATCCTACACTCGCCTCAAACTCAAAGTGTCCCAATGATTCAGCGAATTATTTGGCTTTCTCTCTCATAAGCGGCCCGGATAGAGGAAGATTTCTTTCGCGTGTAGCTTTTGTCCATTTCATCATGGCCTCATCAACATCTTCATAAAGACAGGTGCGAATCCTTTTACGTTTAGAGCTGAATTCTTCACCGTCTGCCTTTTTTAAAAGCTCTTCTTTGTTTTTTAAAATTGTCGATAGACTATTGGAAGGAATTCCATACTGCTCTGCAATTTCTTTTTTCTTTTTTTCGCCCTTTTCAACTTCGCTGATTATTAAAAGCTTTTGCTCCAGTGAAATGCATTTACGCTTTGACATTTTGCTTGCTATGTACTATCAGCCCCTAGGTCAATTGTTAACTGAGGTTATTAGTCATTTATTCATTCACATTCATTCATTGACGTTTTTAAAACGGGACTTCCCCAAAATAAATGGTCTCACACATAAAATCAGAGCATAAAATCAGTGAAAAAAAACTTGTTCGAAAAACAAGTTTTGTAACGTGTAGTCTACTATGCGAGCCTACATTTCTCTCACTTACAGAGAGTAGAAATGTGAATCTCACACACAAAAACAAATAAAAAATGAAAATATGTGTGTGTATGGTGAGAGTGAAAAATGTGTTTATGTAAAACTCGTTATACGGAGATCAAAAACGCATGAGCATTCGAGTTACGGGCGTAGAAAAAATTCGTAGTAAAGAAATATTCGCTATAAGGAAACTCGTTATAAGGAGATCAAAACATACTGAAAATTTAACGAAATTGCAGTGTTCTGGAAATAAATTCGTTATATAGAGAACTTCGTTGTACGGAAGTTCGTAATAGAGAAGTTCGACTGTATATATATATATATATATATATATATATATATATATATATATATATATATATATATATATATATATATATATATATATATATATATATATGGCTTGGAGTCATTAATTAAAACACACTAGTAAAACTTTAATTGTTTTAAATTTAACATATCCCCAGAAAATGTCTTACGAAGTTATTCGAAATATAGGGAATTAAGTAAAATAAAAAAAAACATCAAGTGTTTTAGTTAATTTTATAGCCGGACGATCAACAAAAAATTATAGAATTACAAATTGTTATATATATTGTATAAGCAACAAAGAAAATAATATTTTTTAATGTATAATTCAAAAGATTTATTATAAAGAGATATCGCAATCAGTTGGCTATGTTGTTGTTCTATTGTAGGCCTGCCTGGTTATTGTGCCGGCGCTTAAATACGCCACTGGCAATAAAAAAGGAGTTTGCTTGTGTGCACTCAAAAGCGCTAAAATAGTTTTTTTGTCAGCACTTTAATTAGTGCTTCTTATTGTTGTATAAAATAAAACAATGCCGAGTTATTGGCAGTTTTGACTTTGAAACTTTAATGTCCTTTATTTCTAAAAACATCTTATTTTAAACATATTTAACGGTACTCTTAATTCTAATTCTTTTTATTCATGTACCCTTAAAACTAAACAATATTTTTAGAACTAATCAGCTATCGATCAGCTGTAATTAAGGCTAGGGATGACATAACATAAATAATCGATATACTTCAATAGCCAATAACACTACACCCTCCCCCTTTAAAAAAAGATTTTTATTTACATTAAAAATTATTTTTACAATCTTAATGTATAAATAAACTTATACTAAATTTAAACTTATTCTAAATGTAAATATCTTATGTATTTTTAAATTAAAACCCATTTCTTCAACATATTGTTATGGTATTTCATTACTTTTCCTTCTATAACTATCACGGAGTTAACCCCTTCTCTTTCCACTATTCGATATGGTTCATGATATATTGAATGGTTTATCTTTCTATTTATGACTCTTAAGAGGACGAGATCCCTCACAGACAAATTAAGAGGGTTTGAGTTCTCCTCTCGGACTACTCTCTTTTTTCAGCATTTTTTAATATTCCTTCGTTTTCCCTAGAGAAAATTTTAATCTTTGTTTCAGCTCATTGGCATAATCCTCAATGTTGTAAAAAAGCTTTCCTTTTCTTATTTCATCACTAGGCAAGTAGGGCCATTTACCAAATATTAAATCATATTGAGAGTATCCAGTGTCCAGTGTGGTGTAGTATTATACGCTAATGCAAAATATGGTATCCAGGTGTCCCATTCATCGTTCTTGGATAAATTCAACAAAAATTCATTAAGTGCTCTATGATTTCGTTCTAACGAGCCCAAAGTTTCGTGGTGATATGGCGCACTAAATATTTGTTCTATATCTAACAAACGGCATATCTCAAGCATTAATTGGTTTGAAAACTCGGTACCCCTATCCGATTTCGGAACCTTGAAAGTCCCGTAAACTAATATGAATTGTTTCCATAGGACACGCCACAATAAATTTTGACAAATCGCACTGTATCGTAAGGATGTAGCTGTAATGGTTAGATAATCTCAACGGACCTACAGTATCTATAGATACTACCTCAAAACTTGTTTCCGGAGTATCAGTTAGAGTAAGATATTCTTTAGTATGTTTGGTTTGTTTGTTTATTCTACACTGTGAGCAGCTTAGTATATGTGACAGCGCATAGAGAAAGGGACCTAAGGGTAAAAAAAATCAATTTTCATTATTTTTTTCTCTTTTTTTGATATGGACAACATCTGAGCATCGAATGAGACCGATCCCATGCCCCAAAAGTGTTCCATCCCAGAGATATGCGCGTTTATTGAAAGGGAAGTCGACGATAGAAAAAGAAAGGGACCTAATCTTTAAAATGGCTCTCCTGAACAAAACTTTTCATCAACTTTTCACATTTTTTTGATGTGGACAAAATCTGAGGATCGAATGAGACTGATCCCATTCGTCATAAGTGTTCCCTCCCAGAGATATGCTCGTTTTATGAAAGTGAAGTCGATGATCCTAAGCGCAAATAGAAAGGGACCTAATTTTTAAAATGGCTCTTTTGAACAATACTGGTTTTCAACCTTAGGTCCCTTTCTATTTTGCGCGTCATATATACTTCTTTATCATTTTGCACATATTTTTCCATACGTATTGCTGTTTTAGCTTCAGCGTAGTCTTTCTGACACCCAAGTGTCCACCATGAGGCGAGTTGTGATATTCAGCTATTAATTTTGATTGTTTGTCTCTGCAAACTACCCTTTCTGATATATGGAGAATATAATAAAATCTTTAAATCTGTTTCTCTTCTTCCTTGCATCTCATTAAATACTGATTTAAATTCTTCCACGGACATAGTTCTAAATATCTTTTTTGTTTTTAGCTAGCTCTCGTATTCCAAACCTATGCATTTTTGATGTCAGTTTCTCCAAAGTCAACTGGTTGCTCTTTGGATTATTGCTTCATCTTGCAATAATAACATCATTATTTATATCTATCGACGACTTTCTTTCATCCTCCTGGGGTATAAATCTAAGTCTTCTTGTATCTCGTATGCCCGTTACTGATGTACAACTCCAAACAAAGATTTTATTAGGAGTTTGTTTCAAAGTGTACTCAGTGTTCATATTAGGCTTCTCTACAATCAACTGTCTCTTCAGCCTACTTCTTGTTATAGCTAGTATCTTCAATCATCAGTTCTATTTGGAATCATTGCCTTCAAGGATTCACTATTCAAGGTTATTCGTGACAAGTCGTCCTCATTTGTATTCATCCTGCCTTTCTTGTAAATTATTTCAAAATCGAAATCGCATAGATCCATTCTTATACGAGTCATTTTTGAAGATGGATTTCTGTGTGTAAATAAGGAGACCAAATGTCTATGATCTGTGATAACTAAAAATTGTCTACCATAAAGATATGGCCTAAAGAAATTGATTTCCCAATATATGGCAAGGAATTCTCTCTCTATCACAGGTTTATTCAAATCATGCTTAGACAAAGTCGTGCTGGCGTACGAAAATGGTAAATCAGAACCAATCTCTCCTTGGGATAAAACTGCTCCAAGAGCATAATTAGAAGCATCAGTTGTTAAAACGAAAGGCTTTGTAAAATTTGGATATTGAAGTATGGGAGGTTTCAATAATCGATTTTTTAGGGTATCAAATGCATTTTGGCACTCTTGGCTCCACACAAATGTCTTATTTTTCTTTTGCATGTCGTTTAAACTCTTCGCTATATCAGCGAACATCGGTATAAACCGCCTGTAGTAGTTACAGAACGCTACAAATCTTCTAACTTCATCTTTATTTGTTGGAACTGGATCCGTTTCAAATTGAATCTTCTCAGTCTTTGGAATACATTAACTAAATTGTCGTTATGGTGTGCCAAACTGCATCCAAAGACAATAATGTCATCAACATAAAGAAAAGCTACTGCATTCAAACCACTCAATGCGATCGTCAACATCCTTTGAAAGCTGTTTGAGGAGATCTTAAGCCCAAATGAAAAACGCTTAAATTGAAAGTGGCCATTCACTGTCGAAAAGGCCGTGATTGGACGTGAATCTTCATGTAGATTTATTTGATGGAAAGAGCTATTCATGCCTGGAGTCGAAAAATATTTCGCTCTACCAAGCTTGTCTAAAACATCTTCAATCCTTGTTAATCGAAATTTATCATTGACGATTTTAGTATTCACTCTCCTAAAATCTACCACTATACGCCATTTCTTACTATCATCTGAAGACTTTTTCGGTACTACCACCAACGGTGAATTGTAAGGACTTATTGAATGTTCGATTATGTCATCTTGTAACAAGTGCTTAACCTGGTTGTTTATCTCTTCCAATTGTGTATGGGGATGCCTATAATTCATAATTTATACAGGTGTTGAATCTGTGGTTTGTAACTCTTGTGTATAAAAGTTATTAACGCTCAACTTTTCGCCCGGTAAATGGCATCTATAATAGATTCTCTTGCTTCTGGAACTTCCGCCCCAACATCTAAACTTCCTAACAAAGTGTTTAGCCTTGCGCCATCACTTGATATTTCCTCATTGGTGTGGCATATATAGTATTCTTTCAACGGATGTGTTTCTAAATCTAAATTATTCATTACTACCACCTAATCTGTAGTATTCAAAAGCTTGACATGAGCTATACCGTGAGCTGGTATTAAACAATTGGCCAGAAAAACACCATCTTCCAATTCCTTATTCAACACTATGCTTTGTTCGCGTACCTGCACGTCAACAGGAAGGATCATCTTCGTCCTCGCTGGTATTGTTATATTTATCTGACGCACTACTCTAAAGTCCATCGGTAATATAACATCCTACCATCGATATTAAACGCTATCGTGTATGTTTCAAAATATATTCTGCACATTTGCTTTGTTAAAATATCTCTACCGATTATTCCGTCTGTTAAGTTTAGGAATTCATTGTCAACAATATAAAAATCGTGCTTTATCTGCACAGCTTCAGTGGCTAATTCCAATCTCGAAGTACCTATGCACTGTACAGCCTCTTGTGTAATCCCCTTTAATCTCGCAGTATCTTTCTCATTAATATTCATAGACTCTTGCGTTTTACAAATCGAAATGTCCGCGCCTGTATCAATCAAAAACCTTAAATTCCCTCTCACATTTGTGCATTTCAAAGTAATGTAGGCATCGGAATTCGCCGTTAAATTAAATATTCTTAATCTTTGGCCCCCTGGATAACGTCTTCCGTTACTGGCCGTCGGAGTTTTCCTGATAGCCAGTACAAGGTAAAGCTCTTAAATTTCCGTTTCTTTCATAATTTGTTCGGTTCCTATCATTCGAGTTATAATTCCTATTTTGGAAGTTTCTATTGTTGCTAAAATTGGTATTATTCCTTTGTGATTAATTTAGACTGGTGCCAAATCCATTACCTCTGTAGCTTTTGCTCACGGGTTGATAATTTCGGTTAGCATGACCTCTGCTGCTTATGCCATTGCTTTTGTATATGGTATCGTATCGGTTATCGTATCTGTAATTGATATCGTATCTATTTCTATCTTGAGTTCTATTAACCGGAAACAAGTTCTTACTCTCTAATTTTAGGCTTTTTTCTGCTGTCGTACACCTCTGTGCAGCTTCACTCAATGTTGCTGCCATATTCGCCAACAAAAGCGGTCGGTATTCAACTCCTACACCTTTGACAAAAAAAAATTCAGTGCCATGCTGTCGCTAACCTTATAAATAGCGTCCTCCGTCTCTTGAGACGGGGTCTTCAATGCACCTATTTCAAAAGCACTTAGTTGATCAGAGAGATCAGAAAATTTTTCTTTAAACTCTGCTATGTCCGAGCCCCCTGCTCTACAGTTCCTAACTCTGTTAAAACTTGTTGCAATGTTTTGGGGTTCGGATAAGCCGCCTCCAGACCTTCCTTTAACTGAGCGAACGTAGTCGGTTTATTAGAACGACACTAAATGCGCGCACCTGTGCCGAAAGTCTGAAATTGTAGACATACTTAATGAATATCTCTCTAGTCTTCCTCTCTCAATAAATTATGCAGCAACTCTGACTGCATAATAAAATCTTCCAAGAACTTATATGAACCCTTAAATACTTGCAGGTTTTTACCTACCATTGATATGTCGAGCTATTTTTGATATATTGCCCGTTTGCCGAGTTTCTTCTTTAATATTCAAAATTTTCAAAATTTCCTCCAGTTTAACACGAAGTTCATTAAATTGCAATAAAAGTATATTATTTTCTGATTTTGATTCACCAACTATCGCATTCAACTTATCATTTAAAGACTCTAGCCTCTTAAATTTATAATGTCCATACTCGGTTGTGTAAGATCTATTCTTGCTTTTCTTTAAATTTGACTTCAATTTATCTAATTCATTTACAAATTCCTCGATTGATTCCATTAATACTTAATGTCTAGTAAAAATATGTATATACATACAAAAATATTACAAATTAAAAAGAAAAATAAAAAAAATCATAAGGTGCGAACACCGCTTAAGATATTTTCAAAATTTAACGAAAAAAAACAATCTGGCAATGCCAACCAAAAACGGTTACCGACTATTTGGTAACAGGTACTTGAATACTCAAATGTAGTTGTACCGACTTAATACACATCTTTAATCTGATATTCATTTACATTCTCTTGCATTTAATTTTTCTTGTTTAGTGACACAATAAATTTTTTTGTTTGTTTTAAAAGTTTCTTAAAATTTGGATTTCAATACCAAAAAAAAATAACAAAAAATAATTTTTTCAGTCTCAATTCGGCATCTGCACAACACAGCTGCGTTCGTTCCCGCTCTGACTTTTCTTTGTATAAAAAATAAAAAAAAAAATTGTGTTTAAATCAAATCCACTTCAAGTATTTTGAAATGCCGCCAAGAGGAAGGAAGAGAGATGCCCTTGACGACCCCGGAAGAACTTCTATATGCCTTTACAGGCCTTAATAACTGATGGTGACGACGAGTCTGAAATGGAATCGGAAGACACGGAAAAGAAAGCAAAGGAAATATTTCCTCCTATTAAGGTGTTGGGACAAAGCACCCAATTTATTCATTCCCTTCTATCCGGTAAGGGGTATTCTAATTATCGTGTTAAAAAAATTTCGATTGGAGCGAAAATATTTTGCGAATCCTCTACGCTGTAGGCAGCCGTTCAAACAATTTTGAAGGAGAATCAATGTAAATTTTTCACACACGACAAAAAATCTGATCGCTTGTTTAAAACGGTTCTCTTTGGTTTAGACAGCATGACGTCTGCTGAGGTGAAAACTGAACTGATCTCCCGTGGATTAAAATGCTGTGAAGTCAAAGTTGTTACAAAAACACTCGATGGATTTGTAGACACCATATACATCGTTTCGTTCGAAAATGGTTCTCTTAAATTAAGTGACCTTAAGAGAAACCACAATTGCTTATTTAGAACCATTGTCAGATGGGAGCACCAAAGAAGAGTGAAAAATAGGATAGTTCAATGTAGAAACTGTCAAATGTTTGGTCACGGAGAAAAGTGGTGTTCAGTCCGAACCAAGTGTGCTTATTGCGCCGGCAGACATAAAACCGAGTGTTGCACATCTTCGGAGAAAAAAAATAAGTGTGCCAACTGTAGCGGTGATCATAAAGCTGTGGATCTCTCTTGTCCCAGCAGAGCGGCGTACTTAGATATTAAAAGTAAATACACAAAACCCGTTACTAGTCAACAAGAGCTTCGTAGCAAACCAATAATAACACCAAAGTTAATCGGCCTTCTCTTTTAAAATCGAGTGTAACAAACAGTCAAATACCACTAAACAAAAACTATCACGATCATTACAACAACAATAACTTCACTAGGAGTGGTGCAGCTGCTGCTTCTTACAGCTTAAAAGTAACAACGATCTGTTCTCTGAAAATGAAATCACTCAACTCACATTAGACATGATTCCAACTTAAGAGGTTTGAAACCAAAGAGCAACAATTTCATGTTATCACTCAACTTACAATTAGGTATTTGTATTCGAACATTTACAAATAGTTTTGATTAATAACTTAAAATTTATGTTATGGAATGAAAGAAGTATCCGAAGCAAAACAATTGAATTTTTTAACTTTTTAATTCAAAATGATATTGATGTATGCATGGTCTCTGAAACCTGGTTAGATAATATTGTAAGTTGTCTTATTCAATGTATAATTGTTTTCGTCTGGACCGCATTGACCATCGAGGAGGTGGCGGTGCAATTTTTTTAAAAAATAATCTTAAATCTCGCCAAATGCAGAGTATAAAAACCCGTTCAATCGAAAATGTTGTAGTTGAAATATCCATTAACGAAACGGAGACCTTAAAAATTGTAAGTGTTTACTTTTCAGGCGGTCGTTCAACTTTCGAAACGCATTCTGATTTCAAAAGCGACATGAGAAAGCTTCTAAACATTGGAGGAAATTATATGTTATGTGGAGATTTTAATAGTAAGCACCGGGATTGGGGTTGCTGAAGAGCAAATTCCTGGGGAAACATCCTGTCAGACCTTACTTTATATTTTCCTTTCACTATTTCATCTCCAAGCAACCCTACCTATATCCCTAGCTCATCAAGATCTACTCCATCTGTTTTAGATCTTATACTAACTAATGTTCCAAACATCATGAGCTATGTAGTAGTTTCAAATGATCTTGGATCCGATCATCTGCCAGTACTTTTTTCAGTGTTTGTATCAGCCATTTCAAGGCATCAGAACTTGTTGTACGATTTCAACCACACAAACTGGAGTTCTTATAAATCATATCTAAATACGTTTTTATCACAACAACTTCCGAACAACTTAGCATGTCAAGATGATATTGATTCTGCAGTGGACTCCTTCGGAAATGCTATTAGTCGCGCGTTAGATCTCAGCACACCCAAAATAGAATTAAGAAATAATTTTAAAAAACTACCTAGCCAAATTATTCACTCAATAAGTAAAAGAAACTACTTTAGACAACAATGGAATAGATATCGCCAGCCAAATGATCATCTTATTTTTAAACAGTACAATAAACTTGTAAACTACGAAATATGGTGTTTTAGAAACGAATGTTGGAATCGAAAACTTTCAAATTTAAACACACGTTCAAAACCATTTTGGAAAATCTCTAAAATATTAAGAAAAAAGATTCCCGCAATTCCAGTTATAATTGGGCCCCATGGCCCAATTATGACTGATTCCACCAAAATTTCTACTTTTGCAGAACATTTTCTGTTAAATCATCGGATATCTGACAACATTCAATGTCATGGTACTGAGTCGCAAGTTGAAGATGTATTAACTCAGTTTAATTCTTCATATTTTCCAACGCCAATGCAAGCAGAGGCTGTGTCTAAAGAAACCATAAAAACAATACTGAGAATTCTGAAGACTAAACATTCGTGTGGCCTGGATAACATCAGGAATAACTCCCTTAAAAATCTTTCAGGCAAAGCAATCTCGCAGTTGGCTACTATATTCAATGTATGCCTAAAACTGCAATATTTTCCTAAAACGTGGAGGAAAGCAAAAGTCATTCCAATTGCAAAGCCTGGTAAACAACCTAACTTGCTTACTAGTTATAGGCCTATTAGCTTACTCAGCAATTTGAGTAAGTTATTCGAAAGGGTCATTAAAGATAAATTATGGCAAGTCATAAATACCAAGAAAATAATCCCTGATTAACAATTCGGATTTAGACCTTTTCACAGCACAACACATCAAGTCAAGCGCATAACAAACCATATTACCCAACAATTTCAGCAGGGCAATTCAACGGCTATGGTGTTGTTAGATGTTGAGAAGGCTTTCGATACAGTTTGGCATGACGGTCTATTATTTAAATTGCTGAAACTGAATTTTCCAAATTATTTAATTAAAATAGTTCAATCGTTCTTATGTCAGCGTTCATTTTGTGTTGGAATTAATAATTCAATTTCTGATTGTCTTCCTGTTCCTGCCGGTGTGCCCCAGGGGTCTGTTCTAGGCCCAGTCCTTTACTTATTATATATGTATGATTTTCCTCAAATGAACCATTGCTCATACGCATTCTTTGCAGATGACTTTTAATGACCATGTCAATCACATTGTAAAAAAAACTAATGTATCTGTTAAATTACTTTATTCTATTATAAATAGGAAGTCTGAGCTAAATTTTTCCAACAAGATCGTCATACTAAAAACAGTTTTCCAGGCTATTGCTCTATATGCTTGCCCTGTGTGGGGTAATTGCGCCAAGACTCATATCCGGAAAATTCAAATTTCCCAAAACAAAATATTAAAAATGATGTTGAATTTACCGTGGCACTTTAGCACAAAAAGGCTACATGATTTAAGTTGTGTCGAATATATTCACAACCGAATTAATAATATTACCCATTAATTTGAAAACGCTTGTAACTTCTGCGAAAACAATTATATCGTAAATCTATACAACTCCAACTAAATAATCACTAATGTAATTTATGTATATCTCAAATATTAAAAGTCTTGTTTTTAATATCCCATAAGGATATATTCTAATGAAGGTTTTTAAATTCTTTCCATCTCCTTACTTTTCACACTTTTTTTTATTAATTTCAATAATGTACTATCAATAATATAGTTGTTAGGTTTCTCATTTAAACCATCTCTAAAATATGTATAAAGTAGAACTGTAACGAAAACTATTTTACCTAAATAAACAAACATAAACATAAAAAAATAAAATAATTTTGTAATTGTGATTTCTTTTTTTTTATGTATTTTTTCATTTATTCATATAATAAAAAAATATATATATATTTCTTTTGTTGTGTTTTATTAACTCATTTGGGGGTTAATTTTTTTTTGATTGTGGTTTTTCATTTCTGCTTCCAGTGCATCAACTTTGAGCCACAATTATGTTGCGCGATTCCATGGTGGTGGTGGATCATTATTGATAATACCTTTTAATAATACCTGTTTGATGGGTGATGTCGTTTTGTTCTTCTATTGTCACTTGTTTTCTTGTCGTTTTTTATTTATTTAATAAAACACTGTTTTTATTTTTTGGTTTCAGGTTTTTTCGTTTACAATTTGTTTTATTGTTTTTTTTGTTTCAGGTCACTACAATGTTATATGTTATTTATTTCACAAAGCTAAATTTTCCTTATAGATTTTAATTTACGATTTTAAGTCACGAAAAACTAAACCACTGTTTCAAAGGTTGACAACTGACTGATTTGTCTGTCTCCACTTTTTTGTCAAAAAGTGGATGATCAGACCATCAACGAAAAAGAAACAACAACAATGCCCATGCGATCCCGCTACGCATATATGTGGGTGTATGTGTGAGTGGAGATTGCATGTTTGTTGTTGCTATGTTTTCTCCAAGATGAGAAACGAAGTCGATTGAAACATTTGTTTTCTATATTCCCTTTTGTTATGTCTATGTATCAAAGGGAATTCAATGACCGATGCTTTGTACATATGTACATATTTCGAGATTGCAAAAATAAGTATGTACGTACAAAACATATGGGTCATTACATATGAAAGGTGCTTGATATGTTATTTTACAAGAAAGTTAGGAAATTCATTATAAATGGATTAAAATGTCTAGAATTCATTTTCAATGTAATAACAAAATGGCTTATGTCTAAAATTCATGATTAATTATATAAAATACATTTTTATATTTTTTATGAATTTAAATAATATTGAAATAAGTATGGTTCAACGCGACATCGTTGAACATGCCGGCCCCTCCGTGTGGAATTACCAGATTTTGCCTACTGGACCGATGAAAACATATCCGATAGCGGTTTGCTGGGCTAAAATGTTTTGGAGAGTCGAGTCGATTGACCCATTTCGGAAAAGGCTCGGTATTTCATCGGCTGCTAGTTCAAGCTCGATTGGAATATTGCCTCTTGGGTCAGGATCAGCAAGACAGTCTGGTGAAAATCCGATGGTGGGGTCCTCATTGATGGCTTTCTCATATGGTGATCGGGGTAGGTCATTGGTGAGCATGGCACGAACTTCTTTGGCCCATTTTAGGCGAGGTAGACGTCCTTTGGCTTGAAATTTCGCAAATCGTACTTCGTTGTGGTGGAAAGTTTCAAGTCCGAGTCGAGTTTGCAGACTTACAGCGATTCTGGATACCGGGGAGTAAAAGTTGATACCTGCCCGAATCAAGTGCCAAGCATCAGTTTCGCCTGGAATGGCAATTTTGATGTGTGCTGTTGGGATGAAGACCTTAGCCCAGCTAAATGGAAGGCTGGCTTTGGGCTTCAGCTTTTTTTTTTTTTTTTATATAAGCTTTATTGAATTATTGAATCTGCTCCAAAGGAGCCTAACAATAAGTATACGAATCTTAAGTATAATTCAATAATGAATCCTAGTATGGATTTCTTGTAATGTGGGTCTCTGCTAATTGGCAGGAATTTTAATTAATTTGGTCAAAATAGTATATACCTGGTATGGATCACACGTGAGGATTTTAAACCTGGTTTGGCTTAAACCTCGTGATAAAGGTCCAGAGGACCCTTACAGTCATTTACAGAGTGTTCGCGATATTATGTAGAGTGAAGAACTCTAGTTATGTATGTATAACGGATAACTCTAGAATAGCAGAGTGGACGACGTAATTTGGGTTTTGTGGGTTTTTCGCGTTGACTGTTTTAAGGATCACGTATGAGAGCATTTAAGCCACGTGACGTAGAATGAAGGATTCTACACAGTCTTTTTTGAGTGTTCGTCCGCGATTGATAATGACTGTTTTAAAGATCACGTATAAGAGCGTTTAAGCCACGTGACGTAGAAAAGGATTCTACACAGTCTTTCGGGCGCGTGTGTTCGCGATTACTGTTACGGATGAAGATTAGAAAACACGGCGTTCGTTTCTCCGAAGTCTTAAAGATCTGGGACTGCACAATAATTGTCTAGCAAGTATGTTATCATGACGTTCGAGCTTCTCTTTGTGCTTTATATTGATTTTTTGAATTGCCTCTTTAACGAGAGGTATTTTCAAGTCTCGGTGGATATTTTCATTCCTCATATACCAAGGGGCACCGGTAATAAGCCGCAATGTCTTCGATTGGACTCTTTGGATTTTGTCGAGATTGCTCGAGCTTGCTTTGCCCCATAGCTGGGCACCGTATAACCAGATAGGTTTGATTGCACTGTTGTATAGCAGGACCTTATATTCAAGGCTTAGTTTTGAGTTCGCGTTTAGGAGCCAGTGAAGTTGATGGACCTTAAGTTTCAGTTGAGTTTTCTTGGCTTCGATATGACTTCTCCAGGTGAGTCGGCGATCCAGGTGGATTCCAAGGTATGAAACATGATCAGATTGAGAAAAAGGGATATTGTTTAATTTCAATGTCGGACAAGTGCTAAAATTCAGTGTGAAAGTTACCTGTGTGCATTTAGCCTCATTGACTTTTATTCTCCAGTCAGAGAGCCAAGATTCTACTCGTCTGAGATGTACACCTAGATTCATAGATGCAATATCCTGCTTTTTATGTGTGGCCATTATAGCGGTATCATCGGCAAAAGTGGATGTTAGCACGTTTGGGCTGGTAGGAATATCTGCGGTAAACAGAATGTAAAGGATAGGCCCCATGACGCTTCCCTGGGGAACACCTGCTAGTATTTCGCGGTCATCGGTGACGTGTTGTCCACATTTGACTCTGAATCTGCGGTTTTCTAAGTAAGACTCAAGAATTCGATGCGTATTTGCCGGTAAGTATTTGCAAATTTTGTAGGTCAAGCCAAAGTGCCAGACTTTGTCAAATGCTTGAGCAACATCCAGGAATACTGCGCAGCAATATTCTCGCCGTTCAAATGATTTTTCAATTGCTTGGGTCAGACGGTTTACTTGTTCGATAGTGCTGTGACCTTCGCGAAAACCAAACTGATGGTCTGGTATTATGTTATTTGACACGAGAAACGGTTTTATTTTCGATAAAAGAACTTTTTCAAATAGTTTGGATAAGCAGGGAAGCAAACTGATCGGCCTGTACGAGGAAGGTATTGATTTGTCCTTTCCTGGCTTTAAAATCATTTGAATCAGAGAAATTTTCCACACTTTAGGAAAGTACCCATGTCTCAAAATAGAGTTAAATAATTTTGCCAGGAACTTCACAGCAATATAGGGAAGTTCCAAGATCATTTTAGGCGTGATAAGATCATATCCAGGTGCTTTACCTGGATTCACGGTTTCTTTAATGACATTCAGAACTTCATTTGCGTTAGTAAACAATGGAATTACGGCAGACATTTTATCAACAGGTGGAAGGATGTCGCTACTTGCAGGATTTGGGCGAAATACCTGTGATAGATGGTTTGCAAAAACATTGGCCTTTTCCTCTTCTGATATTGCCCACTTGCCATTTGCGTCGCGTATTGGAAATTGCGTTTCGGTGGGCATACTAGTATTTCTTAATGTTTTCCATAATGAGAATTTGGTTGAAGCAGTCGGAGTTAAACTTGCAATGAAACTAGCCTGCTGTCTACTGTCTTCTTTTCTAAGTGCGCTTTGCAACCTTTTAGTAGCTTCAGTCAGTCTTAGTCGTGCCGCTGGTGACCTATTTCGCTGCCATTCGCGACGGAACCTCCTTTTTTCACTTACAAGGTGCTCTATTTCCCGGTTAGTGTAAGTATTCAAACTATTTGTCACTTTTATTTGTCTGTGTATAGCGTGAATGGCCGCCTGTTCCAGGATTACGTTCAAGTTGGATACGTTGTTATCGATCTCATCCGCGTTAGAAATTAGATGATTCGAATCTAAATGACTACTAATGTACTTCCTGTATTTTAACCAGTTAGTTTTGTATGAAGTAAGCCTTAGTGGGTCATCTACAAGTACTGTCTTCCCGTGAAGAAGAAATATAACTGGCGAGTGATCTGACGATAAGTCAGTACAGGTACTAGCAGATAAGTTAGATTTACTAACTCCTCTTATTATACCGAAGTCTATCAAGTCAGGCTTTTTGTTAATATCAGAAGGCCAATATGTAGGTTGACTGGGAGATATAAAGTCCAATTTATTTTGACGTCGCATTAGACATTTATACAGCTGGTTTCCCCTAGGGTTTGCTAAACGGGATCCCCAGTGCGTATGTTTGGCATTGTAGTCACCAGCAGCAATAAAGTTGTGTCCGAGACCATTGAAGAAGTTCAGAAGTATATCTTCTGATATCGCGAACCGCGGGGGGAAATATATTGCTGAAATGGTAAGAAAACTACCTTGAATCTGGATACGAATTGTTGTCGCTTGGAGGTAGTTTTGTGAGACTCCTTCAGCGACTTCATGTTTCATTCGTTTACGTATTAGGATACCAGTGCCCCCATGAGCCTTACCGTCGGGGTGATGAGTACCATAAAATCTAAAATTAGGTATCTGAAAATTGTATTTGTCTGTGAGATGAGTTTCTGATAGTAGCATTATATCAATGTTCTGCCGATCTAGGTACTCGGTCAGTTCGTGTCTATGTTGGTTCACACCGTTTGCGTTCCATGTACATATCTTAAGAGGGCCTATTTTTTGGTAAGTAGAGTTTGAATTAACTGATTCTGGCTTCAGCTTGAATTCCGATGCGCTGCGTACAATTCGAGTTGTGACTCTGTTTGTAGGTCTCGATGCGCGTGACTGACGTTGTGTGTCTTGTGATTGAGAACGGGTTTCGTTTGCCTGAGTTCTGACGGATGGCGTTTGATGTCTTCTTGATTGTGAATGAGGTCTTGGTGCTTGTTCTTCGGATTGTTGAGCTCGTATTGAACTTCTGATTCCCAATTCTTTCAATTGTGGAGAAAAGTGCAGAAGGGTGTTGTGCTTTTCTTTACAAATTTGGCATCTCAGATTTGTGTGACACTCTGAACGGATGTGTGAAATGGCCAGGCAGTTAATGCAATAGAAATGGTCACAAACAACTTCAAATCTGTCTGCTGGGTCAAGAGCCAAAAATCGAGGACAAGTCTTGATGGCGTGATCTCGTCTACACAATCCGCACGAATATGTCCAATACTTTGGTCGATTGCCGTCGTTTCCCTTGGAGGACATCTGTGAATAGAGAAAGTTATGAGTGACGGTAAAACTAAAGGTATTGGAGGTTACATATAGTTATTCTGAGAGGAGTGGTATAAGTTTAGTTATAGGTCTACGAATTGTTCCGTTTGAGATTAGTACGTCAACAACTCGACTATTTTCGTCAGGTCCTGGGTATAGTTTTGTTATACGACCTAATTTCCATTCATTTGGAGACGTTTTGTCGTCTTTGATGACTACAAGGTCGTTAATTTTGACGTTTTCTTGTTGGCGTTTCCATTTATATCGACGATGTAGTTCTTTTAAGTACTCAGCCTTCCAACGTTGACAGAATTGTTGAGAGACAATTTTAAGTCGTTTCCAACGATTGGCAAGCGTGAGATTATCTTGTGAGATATCAGGTTCGGCTGGTGCTAAGATGGAGGTACCAATTAGAAAATTTCCAGGGGTTAATGGAGAAAGGTCATTTGGATCGTCGCTGACAGGACTTAAAGGTCGAGAATTCAAACAAGATTCGATGCGTGTTAAGATCGTTGAGAATTCCTCAAAGGTAAATTTCATGTCTGGCATCATTTTACGAAGATGAGTTTTGAAGGATTTCACTCCCGCTTCCCAAAGTCCACCCATGTGGGGCGCTCCTGGAGGTATAAATTTCCACTCAATGTTCTGAGTACAGTTTTGTTGTATGACTCTGGTTTGAAGTTGTTGAATGAAATCTTCTCGATCTCTTCTCAGCATTTCAGCTGCCCCAACGAAGTTTGTGCCGTTGTCTGAAAAGATCTGTGCAGGGCAACCTCTACGGCCAATAAATCTAGCAAATGCGGCAAGGAAAGCTTGTGTTGAGAGGTCACTGACTGCTTCTAAGTGGACAGCCTTAGTGGAAAAGCAGACAAAAATGCAGGCGTAACCTTTTGTAACTAGACAAGCTCTGCCTGTAAAATTTCGGATATTGAAAGGTCCTGCAAAGTCTACTCCGGTATTGTGAAAAGGTCTCGTGATAGTAGTGCGTTCAGGAGGTAATGATGCCATGATCTGTGTCTGGGTATGCTTCTTATATAGTATGCAGGGTTTGCAGTGATTTATAATCACTTTGACTAATGGTTTTAAACGAAAAATCCAAAACTCTGTGCGTAAGACGCGTACCATTAACTGATTACCTCCGTGTAAAGTCATTTTATGGGCATGCTCTACAAGAAGCCGAGATAATCTGCAAGTATATGGTAGAATTATTGGATGTCGTTCGCTATATGTCAAAGTTGGGGATTGTGATAATCGTCCATTTGCACGAATAATTCCATGTGAATCCATAAATGGATTTAAAGTCAAAAGTGAACTACTTGATGCAATTTTTGATTTTTGTAATAATTGAGAATATTCTTCGGCAAAGTGATGTTTTTGTGTCATAAGGAGAAGTCGGGATTTGACGAAGTTGATTTCTTCAGAAGAAAGTTCGCTTGAGACTGTCCTAAGGTGACGTCTATTAGTCCCGGTATTTCTCCAAAATCGAAATACGTAAGATAATACTCGATACGCACGAGATAGAGTAGAAAATCGCTCAAGTGGGTCTTCAAATGTCGTTGTAACAAAAAGTTTTACGGCTTTTTCTTCGAGATTGGTATCAGCCCCAGGTTTTTGTTCTGGCCATTGATGTTTTGGCATTTTCAACCATGGAGGTCCATGCCACCATAAGTCGTGATTTTCTAAGTCGGTGGATGAGCATCCTCTGGTAGCAAGATCAGCAGGATTGTCACGTGATTGGACATGTTTCCAAGACGTCGTTCCAACTTTGTCCGTGATTTCGGATACTCGGTTCCCTACAAATGTATTCCAGGCACAAGGTGGTTTCTTTAGCCAAGCTAAGACGATTGTGGAGTCTGTCCAATTATATAGGTCATAAGTCTGGAGATGGATATTTGGAAGTACTGAAGAAGCTAATGTTGCCAGTAAAACGGCTCCGCAGAGTTCAAGTCGAGGTAAAGAAAGCTTTTTTATAGGCGCAACTCGAGTCTTGGCAACTAGAAGGTGGGTATGGATTTCCCTTCCCTGTTGGAGACGAATGTATAAGGTCGCAGCATATGCCCTTTCCGAGGAGTCACAAAATCCATGGATTTCAACAGTGCTTGTAGGAGTGTATTGTATCCAACGTGGAATCTGTAGATGTTGGATGTTTGGGCAATTTTTGATAAAATTCTGCCATGTAATACAAGTCAAGGGCGTAAGTCCATCGTCCCATCCGACTTTGTCTAGCCAAATTTGCTGCATAATAAGTTTTGCTATGATAATGACAGGTGCTAACCATCCACACGGGTCAAAAAATCTAGCTATTGCTGAAAGGACTTCCCGTTTTGTGTAGGTCGGTTTAAGGTCAATATTTGGCTGTGGAAATGAGAATGAATCAGATGCAATGTTCCATTTGATGCCTAATGTCTTAGTGCCCAAGTTTTCTGAAAGATGTAAACAGTCAATGGATAGAAGTTGTTTTTCTGGTAAGTCGTTAATAATTCGTGGATCGTTTGAGGTCCATTTCATTAAGTCAAATCCTGCCGATCCCAACGCAGTAATTAGTTGTTTCCTTGAAGCGACTGCCTCGTCGATGGTATGTCCTCCTGCTAGGACGTCATCTACATACATGTTATCTTCCAAGATTTTTGTAGCTAGCGGTAATGATTTTTGGACATCTTCTGCCAGCTGCAGAAGAGTCCTAACTGCTAAAAATGGGGCGCAATTTACTCCAAATGTCACAGTTTGAAGTTCAAAATCTTCTATGGGTTCATTAGGGGATTTTCTAAACAAAATCCGTTGATATTGAGTATCTGAAGGGCTAACTAGAATTTGCCGATACATTTTTGTAATGTCGGCATTGTAAACAAATCGAAAGAATCGCCATTTTAAAGTCTGAACTACTAGATCCTGTTGTAGAGTTGGACCAGGGTATAATATGTCATTTAAACTCATTTTATTTGATGTCGGGCATGATGCGTTGAAGACAACTCTAAGTTTTGTAGTAACGCGATCAGGTTTTATTACTGCGTGGTGAGGCAGGTAATAACTTGGCGTCTTGTTTATGTTCTGTGGAGGAACTTTCTTCATATGGCCTAGGTCGAGATATTCAAGAATGACTTGATCATACTGATTTTTGATGTCAGGTTTGGAACTGAGCATCTTTTCCATACGGAGAAATTGTGCCATTGCAATATTTCGTGAAAGTCCAATTTCATTTTCATTTCGAAAGGGTAGGGTGACTACATATCGTCCTGAGCTATTCCTGTAGGTCGTATCTTTGAAGTTTTTCTCGCAGATTAAGTCTTCTTCTGACCTCAAAATTGGTTTTGGGGTTTCCTCCACCTCCCAAAATTTTGTGAGAAGTCTATCAAGGGCAATAGTATTGCATAATGAGATGTTTGTCTTGGGTCTAGTTGATTTTTCCACAGGTCCCCCCACAATCCAGCCGAATACTGTTTTTTGTGTCAAAAGGGATCCTAAGGAATGCATTGGTGATGCCAGGTCGAAAATAAATGGCCCTATGTCAAGTCCTATAAGTATGTCAACAGGTTGGCTGATATTAAAGTGAGGATCTGCTAAAGGTCGTTGTGTAATTCTGTTCAGAAGTTCCATATCTAGATTTTTGGGTGGCAAATTAAATGGCAAGGTCTTGAGAACTGGTGCCCAGACATCTAATCTGAAGGTTTTTTCCACCCGAGAGCACAGCGTAAAAAGGCATGCTTTGGTTGATGTCTCTGTGACTGTGGGACTAAGTCCTGAGACATGAATTAGGTTTCGCTTTGAAGGAAGTCTAAGTTTATTTTTTAATTTCTCAGAGATAAAAGTCGATTGTGATCCAGGATCAATGATTGCTCTGGCTTTGTATCTCTGTCCGTTGTTCTCTATTTCAACTAAGGCTGTGAAAAGCAAGGTTTCTCGCGACTGATTGGCCGAGTGTAAGTCTTGATCATCGCGTAGAGTTAAGGACTTGATGTCCTGCAAGTTTGAATTTGAAGTGGACTGTATGGTTGTAGTGAATGCCTGTGTACTGGTACTAGGTCGTACGTCGGCATACTTCTCCTGAGAGCTAGGTTGGGTTCCGTCTTTGTGAAGTAGGGTATGGTGTCGCAGATTGCAAGTTCTACAACTGAATTTGCTTTTGCATTCTTTGACACCGTGATCTTGTGCGAGACAATTATAACAAGATCTGCTAATTTTTACTGTGTGAATGCGATCATTGACGGGTTTTTCTAAAAAAGTCGGACAGTTTCGTAAAAAGTGCATTTCTTTACAAAGTTGACAAGGTGAGAGGTCTGAATAGGTTCGAGGTGTGCTGTGGTTGTTTTTGGGTTTGGATCCAGTTGGTTTCTGTACTTGATTTAAATTTGTTTGAAACGAATGAACTTTTTTGTCCTTGGAGCTCGATTTTCGGATATCGTGATGTAAATTGTCGGATTTGGAGGATGTCAGTTGAATGTTTCCCACTGATTCTAATGTCTTAAACCTGTGAGTCAGAAATCTATCGAATTCTTCCCAAGTTGGCATTTTTAAACAATCCTGTAAGGTGTTCTCAAACTCTTCTAGGTAAGGTCTAGGAATTTTTGCAGAGCATAAAAATACTAGGATTGGATCCCAAGTCGAAGTATTAACATCTAAAGTTTTGAGGGTCTGAAGGCAACCATTTACGATTCTTTGAAGCGATTTGAGTGAACAGCTGGAGTCTGTTGAGACTGAAGGCAAAGTAAAAAGTAGCTTGATTTGCTCGTTTACTTGAAGTCGCATATTTTCATACCGATCTACCAGGTTTTTCCAGGCTAAGTCAAAACCTTCATGAGTAAGAGGTATGAGCGAAATGATTTCCCTTGCTTCCCCTGCCGTTTTCTGGTTTAGGTGGTACAGTTTTTCCACCTTGCTAAGTCTAGGATTTTTTATATAAATGGCGGAGAAGAGGTCTCTAAACGTTGGCCAGGTTTTATAGCTTCCATAAAAAATGTCTGTATCACATGCTGGGAGTTTAATTGAATATTGATTTGGTGTCGAATTTTCCGAAGGTCTCTCTGATTTTTCAACTGCATTTTTTGTAGGGGTGAGTACATCGATCTCTGCATTTATTGTCGAAAGGGTGCTTTTATAGGCAGTGAGGGCTTCACGATATTTTACTCTAAGTTTTTTCAGGTCTATAGTCTGTTCCCCTTCGGTTGCTTTAAAATCCCTACAGGTCTCATACGCACGTTTGACTTGGGTCCATAGATAATCCAAGTGAACCCTAAGAACTTCGAGGGCATGAACGTTGTCCTCAGTGACACTAGTTGCTTGGGTTTCCTCAAAATCTATCAAATCATTATAGGAATTTGTGAATTTATCGAGGAGATCCATGGTTAAACCGTTGTTATGTTAAAAAATTTAAACAAGTTGGAAAAGAGTCTATGATGATTGATGTTCGTTGAAGAAATCAAAGTTGAAAGTCGAATTTTCAAAAAATCGAGTTGAAAAAAAGCAATTTCCAAAATGTCCCCAAAAAATCGATAAAAATTGTTGATCTGGCAGCTCTATTTTAAAGTCGCGCTTTACAAGTAGATCAGGGTATGGTCAAGAAATTCGCAAATTTACCGGTGGTGATTTGCAAGGTCAAAGAAGTTACGCTCACGTATGTATGTATGTACTTACTTTGAAGTTCTTGTTCTTGAATACCTGTTGCTAGGGATGTCTATGTGGTTTCTGCTGCTGTTATGAAGTCGCTGCTGCTTCTGGTGAAGTCACTGCTACTTTAGATGAAGTTGCTGCTGCTTCTGGTGAAGTCGCTGCTGCTTATCAAGTCTATGTGTGCCAAAAATTCCAATGCAATTTATGTATGAAAGATGAAAAGAGAAAAAAGTCTTTAAAACAGTTTTACAAAGTTAAAACAAATTTATCGTTGAGCGTTGATTTATTTTCGATGGTGCCGTTATAACGGTACGCAAAATATCGAAAGTACACCACAACTTCTTTTTTTAGCAAATTTTTTGTTTTTGTAATTTGAAGTCTCGTAACTTCTGTTACAAAAGTCCAAACGTTTTCTGTTTGTTTTTACTGTTTTTAGGTTATTATTTTTTGTATAAATGTCACTATTATCCCTTGAGTTTGTTTTGTAGTTTTTTGGGATAGTTTCACACACTTTTTCGCACGGTTTTAATAATGTCAATTTTTTTTCTTTTTAAACACAAATGTCCGGTTCGATGGGACCAAAATGTTTGATGGGTGATGTCGTTTTGTTCTTCTATTGTCACTTGTTTTCTTGTCGTTTTTTATTTATTTAATAAAACACTGTTTTTATTTTTTGGTTTCAGGTTTTTTCGTTTACAATTTGTTTTATTGTTTTTTTTGTTTCAGGTCACTACAATGTTATATGTTATTTATTTCACAAAGCTAAATTTTCCTTATAGATTTTAATTTACGATTTTAAGTCACGAAAAACTAAACCACTGTTTCAAAGGTTGACAACTGACTGATTTGTCTGTCTCCACTTTTTTGTCAAAAAGTGGATGATCAGACCATCAACGAAAAAGAAACAACAACAATGCCCATGCGATCCCGCTACGCATATATGTGGGTGTATGTGTGAGTGGAGATTGCATGTTTGTTGTTGCTATGTTTTCTCCAAGATGAGAAACGAAGTCGATTGAAACATTTGTTTTCTATATTCCCTTTTGTTATGTCTATGTATCAAAGGGAATTCAATGACCGATGCTTTGTACATATGTACATATTTCGAGATTGCAAAAATAAGTATGTACGTACAAAACATATGGGTCATTACATATGAAAGGTGCTTGATATGTTATTTTACAAGAAAGTTAGGAAATTCATTATAAATGGATTAAAATGTCTAGAATTCATTTTCAATGTAATAACAAAATGGCTTATGTCTAAAATTCATGATTAATTATATAAAATACATTTTTATATTTTTTATGAATTTAAATAATATTGAAATAAGTATGGTTCAACGCGACATCGTTGAACAATACCTTTAATAATACCTAAAACGAACTATTCTGCCACCGCGCCTGTGTTTTGGCTTTTGCGTAATGGGAATCAGGGTAAGGCGGCCTTACCTTATTTTGTGCTGCCTACTGAAATATTCTCTCAATGTGATAGGTTGAGGTTGTTGCTTCTTGTCGCAGGGCAAAAAACTTTCGGTTGGTATATGTTTTTTATTTGGCAGGATCGCCATGTGATGGTATTTGTGTTGTTGTTCTATTGTAGGCCTGCCTGGTTATTGTGCCGGCGCTTAAAAACGCCACTGGCAATAAAAAAGGAGTTTGCTTGTGTGCACTCAAAAGCGCTAAAGCAGTTTTTTGTCAGCACTCTAATTAGTTCTTCTTATTGTTGTATAAAATAAAACAATGCCGAGTAATTGGCAGTTTTGACTTTGAAACTTTTATGTCCTTTATTTCTAAAAACATCTTATTTTAAACATAATTAACGATACTCTTAATTCTAATTCTGTTTATTCATGTATTCTTAAAACTAAACAATATTTTTAGAACTAATCAGCTGTAATTAAGGCTAGGGATGACATAACATAAATAATCGATATACTCAAATAATCAATAACACTACAAAGGGCTTGGCTTCAACGTTTTCTAATTCGCGTGGAATGATGGTTAAACGTAATGTGGGTTTTAATCTACAATGTGCTAAAGAACTTTTTAAACCGAACAAAAACCCAAGAGGTAAAGCTAAGTTTTGATAGCGATTATGCTTCATATAAGGTTTTATGAAGACGCGGAACATTTGTGTGCAGACATTTTCTTGCTTAATGGCCCATGCACACCGAAGAGTTTTTTTAAAGCTTCTGCTTTGAAATTTGTACCACCATATTTGTAAGTGCCTGCAAAACAACGTTTTTAAAGTATCAAATCGTATTTGATTTTGCCGCCTTTAAAATAAAAAAGCAGCATTTCAGCTTTTCTTTTGCTGCTTTGCAACTGCTTAGCAAAACTGCCAATTGCACCATGGGGTGCAATTGGCGTTGATAAATGACTTTTGGATTTTTAGAACCCCAAAACCTACAATTCTGCTTATTAACAAAGCCATTCAGGTGAAAATGAGCCTCATCACTTTGCGTTTAAATAATTGATCGCTGATTTAAATAATAAAATTATATTATTCTGATTCTGTGTTCAGTTGTAAATCTCTCCATTATTTATTCTTCAAGTGTTACTTATAAAAACTGAAATCTGAGAGAGAAAAAATATATAAACGAAAAAGTTACTAAATTGTAAAACCCCATGGTAACTTATGACCCAACCTGTGTATCAAAATACAAAAAAACATGACGTCCAAATTGAAATTCACTACTTGGGGATTTCGTGTCCCTATCAGTTGGCGCCTGTGCGCCGCTGGATTTAGCCGACTGAACTTTGAACTATGAAACGAAACCGAATGAAGTGATTTTCAGCGTTTTTTATTTTTTTTTTGGTTTGAAGCATTGACATCAATTTGATTTTTTCTACTTATAGTTTATAACAGTAGTAGTACGCAATGATAACAGAAAATTATTTTTTTTATGAAACCAAGTCTTAGGAAAATAAAATCATAGTTTACCCGGTTTTTATTTTGTTGGATGTCATTTGTAAGTAAATGTGCGAAAAACAATTTGCTTTACTGCATATAGCATTGACTTGTATTAAGGCCGTAGCACACTGGAGCGCGTGTCTATTTTGTGTGAAGCTGCGGAAAAATACCCTGGGAATAACAAGGCGGACACCAACGCAGGTTAAAATTTTTGTAAATTTTGCTGCGTTTAAAAAAAAATGCAGCAAATGAAAAGCTAAAATGCTGCCTTTTTATTTTAAAGGCGGCACAATCAAATACGATTTACTACTTTAAAAACGTTGTTTTGCGGGCACTTACAAACATGATGCTACAAATTTCATATATTTCATTCCACGCGCAATAGAAAAAGTTGATGCCAAGCCCTTTTGAGATTTTAATAAAAATCCGTGCTTTCTGGCAATGGCGAAAACGTTGAAGGAAAATTTAAAAAACATATTTGTGTGAGGGTATATGTAATTCGGAGCAAACGACTGAAACTTTTTTAATTCATTGATGTGCAGCATTTTCATAATCACTTATATTTTTATCATTGTATGACATGTATTCTTTCTAAAGCATAATGCTGTCAACACACTTCTTACTCCGAGCATCGATACCTTTTGATTTAATTGTTACTTCTATCTAAAGCTTTTTTTTAAATCCCAGCTTTAATCAACATGGCACAAAAACAATTAATTATTTATATTTTAAAAATATTTTACATGCTCCATCAGAAAAGAAAATTAAACGCCAGAACAAAATATGCAGAGTTGAATGCAAATAATGGATTTTTTTTCGAAATTTTTTGAGTTTGTGGAAAACTTTCGACATTATGGTCTAAATGTTGGAAACAACGTAAAGAACAAGAGGAAATTTTGACAAATAGTAAACTCAGTTGCAAGTAAATAGCTTGTAATATCTCTTATGCTGATATTTCTATCATTTGAGTAAATAAATCCCAGTTATTTTAAGGTAATTTATAACTGCAATCGAAATAACAGTGTTGTTGTTTTTTATGATGCTTCGATTACAAAGCGCAGCAAAAACGCAAATTGTTCTGAGATCTTAATAAAACTTGTGCTAAGGCGATAACTGCAGAACATAGTACAAAAATAAAAAAGAGAAAACTGTTAACAATTTGCCTTATAACAAATTTGTTATGCACTTAAAAGTTTAAAGACAATCATGTAGTTGTTTAAGACAAAACTTAAGAGTTTTTGCTAACTCGGTTATTACTCGCTTATAGTATTTCTTGAATAAATATTTGTTCCATAAACTCAAAACTTTGAAACCAAACTGTTATTAATGCATAAAATCAACCAGTTGTACTGAAAGTTATTTACATAAGTTTTGCATTGATTTGAAGTTATTGCCTTAGCAACAACGATTTGACTTAATAACTGAATAATAATAAAAAAACCAAATGTTTGCGATATCTCTTTATGATAAATCTTTTGAATTATACATTAAAACATATTATTTTCTTTGTTGCTTATAGAATATATAAAACAATTTGTAAATCTATAATTTTTTGTTGATCGTCCGGCTCCAAAATTAATTAAAACACTTCATGATTTTTTTTTTAAATTTACTTAATTCCCTATATTTCGACTAACTTCGTATGTCATTTTCTGGGGATATTTTAAATTTAAAACAATTAAAGTTTGAGTGGTGTGTTTTAATTAATGATTCCAAGCCAAACGATAACCAACAAATAATAGAACATTAAAAAATCCTTTTGTAAATCTTTTATCTCAGGAATCAAAACCGTTAACACTGAATTCAACTTTGAATGTCTTTGAGGATTTCTGCATTAAATACACGACAAAAATCACTTTCAATGAAATTAATGCAGTCATTTCTAAGTACAGAGGTGAGGTGCAGAATAACTTTGCCGACAATACAGCTATTTCAAGTCAAAGCCAAGAAATATATGCAAAGCAGAAATAAACTTCAATTACAACTGACCAACCGTGTGACACACTTAATTCAGCTGCGAAATAATTCAGAACATTTTTAACCCGTTAGTTGAACCAACCGAAAATTTAGACGAACCAAAATCCATTTCTTTCATGCAAGTTCATCCGAATAAAAGCTCTCAAGATGTCTGCAACCAAGAATTAATCGAAAATATTATGTTACCTGACGAAGACATCAACAACCAAAATTATCGACTTGTAGAGAATTCCAGACCTAAAAACTTTCCAATTTGTAGAACACAAGAATGTTTTATTAAAAACAACGTTACAAACACTACGCTAATAATTTCATTAATAGAATAACTACAACCCTTACAGACAAAATCGCACAAATAAAAATTTCAGATGATGACAATACCAGCAATTGCTTTATGCCCGAGTCCGACGAAAAATTAAGTGATAGCAGTGAAACTGTTGCTCCGTTTCCGGTAATAATAAAATATTGAGTTCAGCCAATATATCGGATTCAGATGTAACTAAAGACGGTACTCTCCTTGCTAAATATACGCTACTTAGAGGAAATACCAAAATGTTGAAACAACCTAGCACGAAAGTAAACATTAAAACCGCATTAATAGTAAAAAAATCAAAAAATATTCAAAGGGAGTTTTTAAGTGTTAAGTGATACGTAAATTTGATTTAAAATCGAGAGATGTCGAATTTATAGAGCACAATTTTCCAAAAGCGATATGACGTGATTAATTAAATTCTGGAAAGATTTGACTCGTCAAACATATTAGAGCAAAATTAACCATGTGTGTCCCATAAATTTTACTAGCCACTGTTTTACGAAAAATTTAAGGTATTTTACTTTTTACGCTAAATGTATATACAATAGGACTGGCCGATAGGCATATAAGACTCGCCGATATGCATATAAGACTCGCCGATACATATTCGTTTTAGACCTTAGAATGAATCCAGTTAGAATTACGACGTATTCGGATGCTAAGCGTGAACGACACCCGAAAGACGATCGAAAGTTGCAGCAAGTTCTGGGAGTTTTGAGAGAAGTTGCGAAAGAATATTTAAAAGATAATCTCGCTACAAATTACAAAAACCAAACACTGATTGCGCTACCAAATGCTCTGCGGGATGTTGGAAACATGGGCAGTTGGGTTCCGATAATGTGAAAGATAAGGGCGGAGGCATTGAGAAGATTTGATCGCGATAGTAATCCAAAAATTGATATTATAAAAATGCAAGAAGATGAAAAATATTCTTCGTTTATGCAAAAAGTTTCATGCCCACAGGAAGTTTATTTGTATTCTACTTTATAGAGCAGTTCCATCTTTTATAGCAAACAAACAATTTTTGTTGAAAAAAAGTAGAAATACATTGTGCTTTGATTCCACAGGATGTAGCGAAATCCAACAAAATTCTAAAAGAGTATTTTAATACTGTTTCGCCGTGAGCGAGGGAATTTATGAAAATAAAAAGTCAAAAAAAGGGTTGTAATAAATTTATTTCCAAAATGTTGGAAGCTTTATTAGAAAGCAATATTACCCTTTTATAGTACAAACGACAGCGAACGTGAGCGATCAAAGGAGGAGATCGTAAACGATTATCTTAACGAGTAAGTAAACAGCAACCAAGATGGAGAAAGTGGCGGCGACTCCGAAAGAAAGCGATTATTTACTCGTTGAAATCTATGCAAGTATTCATACAAGGTTGTAATTAAAGGAGTAAAAAGATTTCAACGAGTAGCAAAAGGATTAATGTACACTGCTAATTATCAGTGTTGGAACCGTATTTAAAACATGGTTTACGATTAAACATTGCCGGCCACCTTGCAACATCATGGGATGTTGTAAACAGTATATCTTAACCTAAAATAAGACGGTAGTATAGTGCAGTTTTTTTTTGTGAGCTTTTATTTATATTTCCTTTTTATTTAAAGTGGGCCAGTAGGGACCCTGGAAACGCGGTGGAGCCAGTAGGGACTCCTGGGAGCCAGTAGGGACTCCAGCGAAGGGCCAGTAAGGACCCCTTGAACGGGCCAGTAGGGACCCCAGATGTCTCATATATTTAATTGCATACGCCCGACAGCACCCAGCCAAAAATTGTGTAGTGGGCGACGGGGCAACCAGGGTTCGCGACGACCTGCGACGTCACGATCTGTGCATAAACTTCCGGTCCAAACACCAAAGCAACGCGGCCCACCCTGTAGAATTGCGGATCCGCCAAGGGAAAGCCAACAAAGGCGTCTTTTATCCGCTCGGACACCGATTCTAGTGGGGTGGACACTCGCCGCAGGTCGTTGACCGTAGCCGTCAATGTCAGACGCTTGTCTGGGTCGTACGTCGACGCAACACCAAGCCGACACACTCTAACTCCACCCAGCAGTGACACCGGAAGCCGAAGATGCTCCACCATTGAGGCGCAAATCTGGCTCTACCTACCGCAGGGATCCAACACTGCCCTCACCGGCACACGCTTTGAGGACGCCAGCAAGTGGACCACGAGACTGGGAGAGAGCGCCACTACTTGTTGTAACGGCAACGCAAATCCCAGACCAGAGGCCGCAGTAGCCGGCGCGAGACAGTGTGAATCTGCAGTAGCGCGCGAACGCGATATGGGCGCTCGAATGCGGGGGAACTTCTCTTTCGGTGTCACCGGCTTCCCAGTCGCAGAGTGGAGCAGATTGTTATGGTCGCCGCCGCAAATCCGACACTTCTGGGTGCTGGTACAGTCCCGAGCCTGATGAGACCTTGCAAGACATCGTGCGCACAAACGGTCCTAATGGCGACAATGTCCTCTTCGTTGACATCGCGCTGAGGAAATTGCCATTTATAACGTTGGTGCAAATTTTTTAAATATTCCTCTTTCCACCGCGCTGGCTGAGGGCTTGCATTTTCCGATACCGATTTATCAAAGACAACGGTGCCTCTGTAATAGCGGGTTCCGGAGGGGCTAAGATCGGCGATCCTACTAAGAAGTGTCCCGGAGTAAGTGCTAAGGTTTCATTCTGATCGTCATTCACGGGACTAAGTGGGCGAGAATTTAAGCATGCCTCTATGCGAGCTAACACCGTAGACAGCTCCTCAAACGTGAACTTAATATTCTGGGCATGTCTGCGAAAGTGAAGCTTAAAACTCCTCACCCCGGCTTCCCAGAGGCCACCCATGTGAGGCGCACCTGCCGGAATGAAGCGCCACGTAACTCCCTGAAAACCAAAGGTCGAAACGACAGAACTGCAGCTCTGTCTTAAAAACGCCTTGAAATCTCGTTCCATTTCACGAGAGGCGCCTACGAAGTTGGTACCGTTATCAGAAAATATCGTATGAGGACATCCACGACGAGCAACAAAACGATGGAAAGCGGCAAGGAAATTAGAAGTAGAAAGGTCAGAAACTGCTTCCAAATGGATTGCTTTTGTAGAAAAGCAAACGAAAATACACACATAACCCTTCGTGATTTTACAGGCGCGGCCTGTAAAGGACTTAGTATCAAATGGACCTGCGAAATCCACGCCGCTTGTTGCAAAAGGTCTGTCAAGGGTGGTCCTTTCCGGTGGGAGTGCAGCCATAATTTGACTACACGACCTTTTTTTGTCCATTATACACCGTTTACAGCTATTAACGACCGCCCGAATAAGCGTCTTCATACGGTGCATCCAGTATTCTATGCGGAGAATACGCAACATAAGCTGATTACCCCCGTGAACCGACAGGAGATGGACAAATTCCGTTGTTAGTCTAGCAAAACGACTGTGGTAGGGTAAGATTATTGGATGCTGTTTGGTATAAGAAAGAGTCGGAGCCCGTACCAAACGGCCATTCAGTCGCATAACCCCGTCCCTATCCAGAAACGGATTTAACGGTACTAGCGAACTTCCCGGCTCCAATGGCTTGTTGTCCAGCAAACAGCGATATTCCTTTGCATAGTGGACTTTTTGAGCCAGCGTTGCCAATCGCAATCTTACCGCTTTTATTTCATCAGCCGATATGACCAAAGACCCAAAAGTAAACCGGCCCTTGTGATCGCGATGTGTCTGGCGGAAAAATCTAAAAATATACGAAATTACTCGTAACCCGCGATCAAGCGACGAAAAACGCTCAAGTACATCTTCAAACCCTTGAGAGAATGATGCATGAGTTTTGACAGGGCGCACTTCGACATCGGTGTCGAGAGTTGCCAGACCACGAATATTCCATTTGTCTTTACTAGAATTAAGCCAATCCGGACCGTGACACCAAACCCGCGAAGAAGCCAATCCAGCAGGCGTAATCCCTCGACTGCCTAGATCGGCGGGATTATCTTCTGACCTAACGTGATACCAATTATGCTTACTGACATTTTCTTGGATTCTGCATACCCTATTGGCAACGAACGTAGTCCAAGTACACGGCGTCTTCTTCAGCCAGGCCAGGACGATCGTGGAATCAGTCCAACAGAAAACTTGCTGAAGTTGAATATCAATTTCATTTAAAATCATTTTTAGCAACTCAGATGCTAATGTGGCACCGCAAAGTTCAAGACGAGGTAATGATATGGACTTTAAGGGAGCCACTTTTGTCTTGCAAGACAGTAGGTGCGTAAAAATCTCCCCGTTTGGACTTTCAACCCGAAGGTATACCACCCCCGCGTATGCTTTTTCTGAAGCATCCGAGAAAACATGCAGTTCGGCAGAACACTCCGGACGAAAACAAACCCATCTCGGGATTTTGATTGCATTTACGTCCTGGTATGTGTCAACAAAATTGTCCCATTCAATTCGGGTAGACTGCGCAAGGCTGTCGTCCCAACCAATATTGTCAAGCCAAATTTTCTGCATGATTATTTTTGCAACGACTATTATTGGGCCTAACCAACCTACCGGGTCAAACAGCTTCGCGATCGTAGAAAGTACTTCCCGCTTTGTATACCTAGATTTTCGTTCGAGTGGGCTAACGGCGAAATAGAACATATCTAATTGAGCGTTCCATCGTATTCCCAGAGGCTTGGAACTGCTAGCTTCGATGAATTCCAAAGCTTGGCATCGACCAAGTGTTCGGGGGGGAACCGATCTAGTATCGTTCTGTCGTTAGCCGTCCACTTTCTGAGCTGAAATTGAGCTGTGCTGAGCGCCATGATTAACTGATCACGAGCTTTTAGAGCATAGTCCACATCATGAGCCCCCGCTAAAACGTCATCAACGTACATGCAACGGCGTAAAATCTGTGCTGCAAGGGGAAACTCATTTTCCGTGTCATCAGCTAATTTCAGAAGCGTCCGTATCGCGAGGTAGGGGGCGCAATTCACGCCAAATGTCACGGTCTGTAGTTCGTAGTCACGGACGATTTCAGAAGGTTAATCCCTGAACAGTATTCTTTGCAAGGGCGTATGTGTAGGATCAACTCGTATTTGACGATACATTTGAGTAATATCGCAATTAAAAACGAACTTGAATAGCCTCCACCTTAATATCAAAAGGACTAAGTCCAACTGTAGGGTGGGCCCGACGTGAAGAATATCATTTAGACTATTCCCATTAGAAGTTTTATTCGACGCGTTAAAAACGACGCGTAACTTCGTGGTCTGTTTCTCCATATTAATAACTGGGTGGTGCGGTAAATAGCACGATAAGTTCAAATCGATGGCAGGACGGGAAATTGGTCGCATATGATCCATTTTCAAATATTCCTGGACCACTCTGTCATAAACTGACTTTACGTCGAGTTTTCGAAGCAAAGAAGCTTCGTTACGAAAAAATTGCCGCAGAACATTCGTTCTCGACTCTCCAAGGCAAAGCGGCCGGCCACCCTCGGACTTAATGGGCAAGGTCACAACGTAGCGGCCATCAGCATTTCTGCGCGTGATCCGTACGAAATTTTCCTCGTAAATTTTGTCAGAGGGGGAGAGCATTTTGCGCTTTGGATTCTCCTCTAGCTCCCAGAATTTGAGAAGATTTCTATTGAGATTATCTTCTTCTGAGATCTCCGCGGTTGTCACAAAAGTACTGACAAATTTGCGAGGTTATCGGACCCGTTATCAACCACCCGAAAATTGTATTTTGACGTAGCAGAGATCCTAACAACCCTTGCTGAGTACCTTCTAAAATAATATTGGGATACAGATCTGCAACCAGTAGTAGGTCAACCGGACGACTGTCATAAAAGTTAGGGACTGCCCAATGGAAGTTAGGTAAATGTGATCTAAGTTCGGTTGGGACAACAAACGATGGCAAGTTCCCAGAGATAGAAGGTAGCACCAAGGCCACTGTCTCTAAGTGAATCGAAGAGTCCATCGGCGTACCTATTTGGATATGACACAGGTTTCTCGATGTAGCCGATACCGCATGATTAATACCCGATATAGTAGCATTCGTGGAATGCACTGATAACTTCAAACGATTTTGAAGTCGTTCCGAAATGAACAAGGCTTCAGAAGCCGGGTCAACCAACGCACGAGCTGGGTATGAAATACCGTTATGAAACAGATCTACCATAGCTGTCCCGAGTAAGACCGCACGATTCTGTGAGATATGGTAGGACTGTCTATTTATA
This sequence comes from Hydrotaea diabolus, assembly GCA_963513945.1. Classification (NCBI taxonomy): domain Eukaryota; kingdom Metazoa; phylum Arthropoda; class Insecta; order Diptera; family Muscidae; genus Hydrotaea; species Hydrotaea diabolus. Next base: position 4,092,058 of record OY740721.1, read on the forward strand.
GCTGCGGAAGTTGCCTGAGCTGAGGTGGAAGGGCGAACATCAGCATTTAACGAAGGTGGTGGGTTACGAACATTACTCGAACTTGCGGCGGAGTTGGCACTTACTGCTGGCGGCGAATCGCGGTGCAACATTGTGTGGTGAGGCTTTTGACAAATTGCGCAAGTATGTGAACTGCCGCAGTCTTTTAACTCATGACCGCGTGGAAGGCAATTCACACAGCAATGATGTCGTTTTACAAGAGAAAATCTCTCAGAGACCGAAAGCTTACGAAATTTCGAGCACAAGCGCAGCAAATGACTTTGCTTGGGGGCAAATAGGACAAGCGTGATTTGACGAGCCACGCGAGTTTCCCGATGCCAATGCTTCAGACTGCGCAGCACTAATATGGTGAGACTTAAATTTTTTCTCATTGTGCCTTTTCGCGGATTCGGTTCCTTTTAGATCGCGCAAACAGGTAAGTGTTTGGATTCGTTCCGTAAGGAAGTGGTCCAAATCCTTCCACGCAGAAAGCGCGGCTTTATTTTTCACGCTCTGTTCCCACAAAGTCGTTGTAAGATTTGGCAACCGTTGCAGACACATAAAAACTATAATTGGATCCCAATTATCTGTTGCCACATCGTAAACAGACATTGTAGACAGACACGTATTGATCCCGCGTTGAATCGATTTCAACCCAGCGCTAGTCTCACTGTCTAGGACCGGAAGGGAAAAAAGTACCGTTAGTTGGTTATGAACCAAGATTCGAGGGTTATCATAAGTGTCCCTTAAAGCTTTCCACGCAAGAACAAAGCTTCGATGGGTCAGTGGATATCTAGAAACGATTTCTCGCGCCTCCCCACTTGTTTTGCGAACTAAGTAACACAATCGCTCGACGTCAGTTAACCGCGAATTGTTCAGGTACAACGCGCTAAACATATCCCGAAACGTAGGCCATGAAAGAAAATAACCTTTAAAGACATCGGTATCGCACGGCGGCAGTGAAAGATTATGCATGCTGTCAATTGCGGGTGGAGCTGCAATCTTGTCCTCGGTACGATTTTCGACCAGGTTAGCTGTCACACTTCCGGCGATTTCTACCAGGGATCCAGTGTCATGTAACGCGGGCATACCCGATCTTATCCCTCGAGAAGTCTGCACTAAGTTTTCTGATACCCTACTAATGCGACTACTGGCCACCGAATTGGAAGACGACTGACGAGTGCCGCGGTTTTGATCTAGTTTGCGATTTATCGCGGAAAGACATTGTACGAAAGCTCGATAAGCAGCATCGTATTTATTGTCGGCTGAGTCAATATCGTCTTTAGTTGCCTGCTCGGTGGTTTGAAGGTAGGTAAGACATGAGTCGAACATCTCCTTTGCCTTATCCTATAATTTCTTCAACTCCGAACTTTGCACTTCTAGCGTATAAACATCTATATCCTCCTCATTTAATGCGTTAAAGTTCGCGTTAAATTTTATCAGAGCATCGGAAGCCCTGATAAAGAAATCTAGCGGAGTGAGGGGCATCGTTAATGTTTTTTCTCAATTAAACCGGTAAATGTGTCAAGACGCTAAAATATAAATATATCAAAGAGAATGACAAAACCCTGGTAGTAGAAGTTACGTTGAAAAAAACACCTCAAGTTTGGATTTTGAACTCTTAAACTTGAAAAATTGTAATTTAAAACACTACTGTAACCAGGGAGACGACTTGCAAGGACGACCGAATGTAGGGTGCTCTCATCGGTACAACGTAAATGGCAAAGCCCTATCTACCACGCAATTTTTGTGACAAATAATAAGCAAAATTTGTAACAAAAAAGAAGCAAAATTTCACTTTCCAAAAAAATTGTCAAATAGACTGACTGTAGCGTACACTTCAAAATTCCAATTAACCCCTCTCGGATCTTTAAATATTCGAATGTATTGAAAACCGGTCGCAAATCTAACTAAAATCGATGTTCGATTCTAAGTGTCGGATCGGCCGACTGTAGGGTGACTAATTTTTTTTCCGAAAAATTTTACACGTTCGTAGGTGTAGCGCACCTTCAATTTTACCGAAATCCGCACACACAAAAAACTATTTCCAGAAAAATTAATACCGCGCACGAAGACCCCCCCTGTACCTGTAAAGGCACAAAGAAATAAAGAAAAATATGTGTGTAAATATGTATATACGCTGGTAGGTATATGTAGGTAGGTACGTGTGTATACCACCTAGTGCAGTCACTTTGAGCGCCGCTGAAGATGAAATTAATGTGTGGAATTGGTGGTGGTTTTTTTTGTTGTTGTTGCAGATGGTCGCGAATATTCGTATGGACGTATGTATATATATTTATAAGGGCGCACTCGTCAATTGAAGGCGACAAATAAAAAGCCAATATTTGACAGAGATATTCACGCACCGCCGTTAAATTTCGTAAAGCAACACGGAATAAAATTCTTTACACCACCAATTTACCAACTAATGAGAATACACCTAATTTCACTTCACTGCTCACTGCACTGGAATTCTTGTTGGTTTGGGTTATTATTTTCGTTTGTTATAACATATGTACGTAGGTCAATAAACCCGAGAACAAAGCGTATATATGTAATCGAAATACCGCGTAGCGTTGTAAAACGACCTTTTAATATTTTATTTATTTTGTAAATAAATAAACGTTGTTTTTTAGCACTAAATAACGCGTGCTCACTAATAACATAAACTGCACTATACGTACCTTGAATTTGTTGTTATTTAAATATGTACGAGTATAAATGTTGAACTTCGTTGTTGATGTGGACGGACGTAATCCAAGCAAAGTTAGCTTTGTAAATAAGGGAAATAAAGACCGATTAGTAGGCGCTCGTGAAGTTCCAAAAAAATCGGGCTCGAATGGACCAAATGTTTCGCCGTGAGCGAGGGAATTTATGAAAATAAAAAGTCAAAAAAGGGCTGTAATAAATTTATTTCCAAAATGTTGGAAGCTTTATTCGAAAGCAATATTACCTTTTTATAGTACAAACGACAGCGAACGTGAGCGATCAAAGGAGGAGATCGTAAACGATTAACTTAACGAGTAAGTAAACAGCAACCAAGATGGAGAAAGTGGCGGCGACTCCGAAAGAAAGCGATTACTTACTCGTTGAAATCTATGCAAGTACTCATACAAGGTTGTAATTAAAGGTTTATATAGATTTCAACGAGTAGCAAAAGGATTAATGTACACTGCTAATTATCAGTGTTGGAACCGTATTTAAAACAGGGTTTAGGATTAAACAAATACTCTTTAGTCTTGTATGTAAAAGAGTCAAAAGAAAAAGGTATTTTGATACCTATAGCAGCAGCACTTCTTTGTAGACACTACGAGAAAGATATACAAAACTGCTTGTGGGAATTAAAAATCTTTTGTTTGTCAAACGGTACTTAGTGGCCAATATGTTCCAGAATTGTGACTGATTGGAATTTTGCCTTAATAAACGCTTGTATTTACATTTTTACATTTTTTTAACCAAAAAGATTAAAAATCTTAATTTTGTTATTATTCAATTGTGTTACTGCCATTTCATACGAATTTTAAAAAGAGACATTGAAAAATGTGTCACACACGAGAGACAACATAGTTATTATAAATACTTTTTGTTTGTGGCTTATATCTAAAACACTTATACTAAAACACTTATATCTAAAACAGAAAATAGATTTGTAAAATTGGCCAAACAAAAAATATATAATTTAAGGTCATCAGAATTATTTGAAGAGGAATTGGATAAGAAATCACAAAAATATACAGAAAAGCCCACAAATGCAAATTATAAAAGAAGTCCTTTCTACAAAAGGGCACAACATATAATGAGGCAAGCCAAAAATATACAGCAAGGCGATCATAAAAAACAACGTAAACATACTATATAACGAGATTTTTTGGAACTAATTTTAAATAAATATATGCCTTATGTTCCACTGTGGTCAAATATAATAGGTATATTTGTTGACAATACCCACAGCAGCATATCTAACAGTCCAGGAGAAGGATATTTTTCAATAACGAAAATTAAAACTTTGAAAGAAAAGAGAAATGTCAGGGTGACTGAATACATTCCAGCATCAAAAATATACATAAACGCGAAAATTGAAGATTTAGAGAACAAATACATTTCAACGGCAAAAAACCAACTGACATCACAAAACCATTGAACTTCTGGAAGAGGTGTGGAAAAGAACTCCTAAAAAACAAAAATTAAAGTTAAATGTTAGAATTACGCAGGGACAAAAATTATTTCGCGGAATAGAGAAAGAGCAAATAGCTTATAGCAATAAAATAACAACATTAAATATAGCAAATAGTAGTCCAAATATTCCGCCAGAGATACAATCAAAAAAAATTTGTTAGGAAATTATGAACATATATTTCAATTTTGTTATGCAAAAATAAACCCATTTCAAATAATGACGGTATATTAACAAGAGTATAAAACGTTATTGACAGGCAAATGGCTTTACGACTCCATAGTTGAAATATTTATACATATTTAAATATTTGAGAACCGATTAGACAATGTTAAAGTCTGTACTTGTCAAGAGGGAAAAAATATTTATGGAGAAAATAAAACAGACGAAAAAGATCTTTTTGACTGTAAATCGAAAACAATTATCATACATATTATTAACACGTGTCATTTTACTTTTATTTTGCATAACATTGAAGAAAAAAATATTGCATATATCGATCCAAAAGGTTAGAGGTGTTCGCGACCAACAATTAGAAAAATAAAAGACATTTTATTGCGAGTCTTTCCGACAGTAGATAACTGGAAATTCCAACATTACGATCATCCTCGTCAAACTGATAGGTACAACTGCGGAGTTATTTGCTGCATGTTTATTGAAGAGCTATTAAAAAAGGAATCACTATCTAACGTGATTAATCCTGACAAATACTGCGAAATAATGAAACGCAAATTATTCACATATACTAAAGATATGTCGGATGAATGTCTGCATTGTGAAAACATTAGTGATACATACAAGTGTTCGCAGTGCAACAGCTCGATTGACGTTCTATGTTTAAAACAATACTACGATATGGTAAAGATGCGTTGAACAAAGAAATAGTGTGTCTGTCATGTACGTATATCCCTAATTTGTTTAAGCTTCCCGAAAATTCGTGATATTCAATTCTGATTTTTTAATGAGCTTTAATTTGAAAGGTTTGATTTTGTTGGTGTCGCAGCTTTTACATGATTTTGAAATATTCAAAGTTGTTTTTTTTTAAATTTCGGGGTTCGGTGGATGAGGTATGAAAAGTCTAAACATGGCATTTTACAATATAAGCTATCTTTAGAAGGAAATCAGGACATCAAGGAACTATGCATTAATAAACAGTGCCAAAAAATAACGAATTTTGAACAAATGTTATTCGACACCTTTATCAATACCTCTAAATAAAAAGAGCGATTTAGAATCTCTTTTGTTCCTTATACATTTTACAATAACTTGCACGTTGAAGGCGAACACCAAGTAGAAGTCGATTATAATATTTACGCGTTTGAATAGGCTTAGATCTCATTTAAAAATAGTCTAATTTTTCTTATGTTTTATCAATTCTATATGTATGTGAACTCTTTCCAAATCTAATGAAACATTTACCTGTATTATATATTAAGTTCACTTATTGTTGATCCAAATTCATGTACATTTACCCTTTCAATTCCACCAATAAAACAATCTATTCAATAAATATTTTCTTATTTAATTTTAATAAAAGCAGTAGACTAGACATATGTTCGAACAATTTTGTCCATTTTCAGTGTGACAAGAGAATCTTGGAAGACCGACCCACTTCTATAGTCCCTGAACCATTTGCCCGGTTTTTAAATCAGACACTGAAGGTTATACAGGGGTTTCCATTAAGGATATAACAATTATATATAATTATAAATTACAGAATATATAGGATATAGAGTTCAAATTTATTCCCGGTGTACATTTTTTATATTTCTAGAATGAAATAAGATTTCGGTCAATGACCACCCCGTGCCTGTGTACAGCGATATATTTTCTGGGCGCAAATTTCCAACACTATTGCACACATTTCGACCGGAACGTTGGCAATTTCGCGTTGGATGTTGTCTCTGAGCTCGTCTCTAGTTGTTGGCTTAGACTAATGACTTAATGTGGTCCCATAAAAAGAATTACGTTTAATCGCATGAACGAGGTGGCCATTCGACCTGACCATTTCTCGAGATAACACATCTCGATGGTCGATTAAGGTCAACCGGAAGTGCCCCTTAAGGGACCTCGAATAATGGCGTCCATATTGAAGGAAGACATTTAGTGCATGCCATATATCTCCGATCTTAAATCGGCCTAGGATATATGGTAAATCTAGGATATATGGTAATCTACTCCCTCAGACCCACCTAGGGACATATCGATGGTTGATAAAGGTCGACCGAAAGAGCCCCTAGGGGGTACTTCCGGTGAACGTAAGAGGCCCAAAAGGGGGCCTTCAATAATGACGTCCATATTGAATGAAGACATTTAGTGGATGCCATACATCTCCGACCTAAAATTTGTCTAGAATATATGGTAAATTAGGCCGTAATCTACTCCCTCAGATCTATCTGACGATATCTTGATAATCGAATAAGGTCGACCGGAAGTGCCCCTAAAAGGGCCTCCAATAATGGCGTCCATATTGAAGGAACACATTTAGTGAATGCCATATATCTCCGATCTTAAAACGGTCTAGGATATATGGTAAATCAGGCCGTAATCTACTCCCTCAGACCTATCTGGGGACATCTCAATGCTTGAACGGAAGAGCTTCAAAAGGGGCCTTCAATAATGACGTCCATATTGAATGAAGACATTTAGTGGATGCCATACATCTCCGACGTGAAATCGGTCTAGGATATATGGTAAATTAGACCGTAATCTACTCCCTTACACCTATCTGGGGACTTATTGATGGTCGATCAAGGTCGACCGGAATTGCCCCTAAAGGTGCCTCCAATAATGGCGTCCACATTGAAAGCAGACATTTAGTGCATACCACATATCTCCGATCTTAAAACGGTCTGGGACATATGGTAAATCAGGCCGTAACCTACCCCTTCAGACCTATCTGGGGACATCTCGACGATTGATTAAGATTGACCGGAAGTGCCCCAAAAGGGGCCTTCAATGATGACGTCCATATTGAATGAAGACATTAAGTGGATGCCATATATCTCAGACGTGAAGTCTGTCTAGGATATATGGTAAATTATGCCGTAATCTATTCCCTTAGACCTATCTGGGGACTTCTTGATGGTCAATCAAGGTCGACCGGAAGTGCTCCTAAAGGTGGCTCCAATAATGGCGTCTATATTGAAGGAAGACATTTAGTGCATGCCATATATCTCCGATCTTAAAACCGTCTAGGATATATGGTAAATCAGGCCGTAGTTTATCCCTTCAGACCAATCTGGGGACATCTCGATGATTGACTAAGATTGATCGGAAGTCCCCAAAAAGGGGCCTTCAATAATGACGTCCACATTAAATGAAGACCTTTCGTGGATGCCATATATCTCCGACCTGAAATCGGTCTAGGCTATATGATAAATAAGGCCGTAATCTACTCCCTCAGACCTATCTGGGCACATCTTGATGGTCGATGAATGTCGACCGGAAGTGCACCTGAAAGTGCCTCCAATAATGGCGTCCATATTGAAGGAAGACATTTAGTGCATGCCATATATCTCTGATCTTAAATCGGTCTAGGGCATACAGTAAATTAGGTCGTAATTTACTTCCTCAGACCTATCTGAGGACGTCTCGATGATTGACTAAGATTGACCGGAAGAGCCCCAAAAGGGGCCTTCAATAATGACGTCCATATTGAATGAAGACATTTAGTGGATGCCATATATCTCCGACGTGAAATCTGTCTAGGATATATGGTAAAATAGGCCTTAATCTACTCCCTTAGACTTATCTGGGGACTTCTTGATGATCGATCAAGGTCTACCGAAAGTGCTCCTAAAGGTGGCTCCAATAATGGCGTCTATATTGAAGGAAGACATTTAGTGCATGCCACATATCTCCGATCTTAAATCGGTCTAGGATATATGGTAAATCAGGCCGTAATTTACCCCTTCAGACCTATCTGGTGAAATCTCGATGATTGACTAAGATTGACCGGAAGTGCCCTAAAAGGGGACTTCAAAAATGACGTCAATTTTGAATGAAGACATTTAGTGGATGCCATATATCTCCGACCTTAAATCGGTCTAGGCTATATGATAAATTAGACCGTAATCTACTCCCTCAGACCTATCTGGGTACATTTTGATGGTCGATCAATGTCGACCGGAAGTGCCCCTAAAGGGGCCTCCAATAATGGCGACCATATTGAAGGAAGACATTTAGTGCATGCCACATCTAAGACATCTAGTGCATCTAGGACATAAGGTAGTTCAGGCCGTAATCTACCTCTTCAGGCCTATCTTGGGACATCTCGATTATTGACTAAGACTGACCGGAAGTGCCCCAAACGGGACCTCCAATAATGGCGTCCATATTAAAGGTAGACATTTAGTGCATGCCACATATCTCCGATCTTAAATCGGTCTAGGACATATGGTAAATCAGGCCGTAATCTAACCCTTCAGACCTATCTGGGGACATCTCGATAATTGACAAAGATTGACCGGAAGTGCCCCAAAAGGGACCTTCAATAATGACGTCCATATTGAATGAAGACATTTAGTGAATGCCATATATCTCCGACGTGAAATCTGTCTAGGATATATGGTAAATTCGGTCATAATCTACTTCCTTAGACCTATCTGGGGACTTCTTAATGCCCGATCAAGGTCGACCGGAAGTGCTCTTAAAGGTGGCTCCAATGATGGCGTCTATATTGAAGAAACACATTTAGTGCATGCCACATATCTCAGATCTTAAATCGGTCTATGATATATGGTAAATCAGGCCGTAACTAACCCCTTCTGCGGACATCTCGATGATTAACTAAGATTGACCGAAAGTGCCCCAAAAGGGGCCTCCAATAATGGCGTCCATATTGAAGGAAGACATTTAGTGGATGCAATATACCTCCGCCCTGAAATCGGTCTAGGATATATGGTAAGCTAGGCCGTAGTCAACTCCCTCAGACCTATCTGGGGACATCTTGATGGTTGATCAAGGTCGACCGGAAGTGCCCCTAATGGGGCCTCCAATAATGGCGTCCATATTGAAGGAAGACATTTAGTGCATGCCACATATCTCCGATCTTAAATCGGTCTAGAACATATGGTAAATCAGGCCGTAATCTACACTTCAGACCTATCTGCAGACATCTCGATGATTAACTAAGATTGACCGGAAGTGCCCCAAAAGGGGCCTTCAATAATAACGTCCATATTGAATGAAGACATTTAGTGGATGCCATATATCTCCGACCTGAAATCGGTTTAGGATAGATGATAAATTAGGTCGTGATTTCATCCCTCAGACCTACCGGGGGATATCTCAATGGTCGATTAAGGTCTACCGGAAGTGCCCCTAAAGGGGCCTCCAATAATGGCGACCATACTGAAGGAAGACGTTTAGTGTATGTCACATCTAGGACATCTAGTGCATCTAGGACATATATTAAATCACGTCGTAATCTAATTCCTCAAACCTATCTGAGGACATCTCGATGATTGACTAAGATTGACCGGAAGTGCCCCAAAAGAGGCCTTCAATAATGACGTCCATATTGAATGAATACATTTAGTGCATGCCATTTATCTCCGATCTTAAATCCGTGTAAGATAGATAATAAATTAGGTCGTGATTTCATCCCTCAGACCTATCTGGGGACATCTTGATGGTCGATCAAGGTGGACCGGAAGTGGCCCTAAAGGTGCCTCCAATAATGGCGATCATATTGAAGGAAGACATTTAGTGCATGCCATATATCTCCGATCTTAAATCGGTTTAGGATAGATGATTAATTAGGTCGTGATTTTATCCCTCAGACCTACTGGGGGATATCCCAATGGTCGATTAAGGTCTACCGGAAGTGCCCCTAAAGGGGTCTCTAATAATGGCATCCATATTGAAGGAAGACATTTAGTGCATGATATATATCTGCGATCTGAAATCGGTCTAGGATATATGGTAAATTATTTCGTAATCTACTTCCTCAGACGTATCTGAGGACGTCTAGATGATTGACTTAGATTGACCGGAAGTGCCCCAAAAAGGGGCCTTCAATAATGACGTCCATATTGAATGAAGACATTTAGTGGATGCCATATATCTCCGGCGTGAAATCGGTCTAGAATATATGGTAAATTAGGCCGTAGTCGCCAATAATGGCGTCCATATTGAAGTCTAGGATATATGGTAAATTAGGTCGTAGTCTACTTCCTCAGACCTATCTGAGGACATCTCGATGATTGACTAAGATTTACCGGAAGTACCCCAAAAGGGGCCTTCAATAATCACGTCCATATTGAGTGAAGACATTTAGTGGACGCCATATATCTCCAACGTGGTATCGGTCTAGGATATATGGTAAAGTAGGCCGTAATCTCCTCCCTCAGACCTATCTAAGGACTTCTTGATGGTCGATCAAGGTCGACCGGAAGTGCCCCTAAAGGTGCCTCCAATAATGGCGTCCATATTGAAGGAAAACATTTAGTGCATGCCACATATCTCCGATCTTAAAACGGTCTAGGGTATATGGTAACTCAGGCCGTAATCTACCCATTCAGACATATCTGGGGACATCTCGATGATTGACTAAGATTGACCGGAATCGCCCCGAAAGGGGCATTCAATAATGACGTCCATAATGAATGAAGACATTTAGTGGATACCATATATCTCCGACCTGTATTCGGTCTATATGGTAAATTAGGCCGTAGTCTACTCCCTCAGACCTATCTGGGGACATATTGATGATTGATCAATGTCGACCGGAAGTGCCCCTAAAGGGGCCTCCAATAATGGCGTCCACATTGAAGAAAGACATTTAGTGCATACCATATATCTCCGATCTTAAATCCGTTTAGGATAGATGATAAATTAGGTCGTGATTTTATCCCTCAGACCTACTGGGCGATATCTCAATGGTCGATAAAGGTCGAACGGAAGTGCCCCTAAAGGGGCCTCCAATGATGGCGTCTATATTTAGGGAAGACATTGAGTGCATGTCATATATCTCCGATCTGAAATCTGTCTAGGATATATGATGAATTAGGTAATCTTCTCCTTCAGACCTATGTAGGGACATCTCGATGGTCGATTAAGGTAGACCGAAAGTGCCCCTAACTGGGCATCCAATAATGGCATCCATATTAAAGACAGACTTTAAGTTCATGCAATATATCTCCGACCTTAAATCGGTCTAGAATATATGGTTTATCAGGCCGTAATGTACTCCTTCAGACCTATCTGGGGACATCTCGATGATCGATAAAGTCTACCGGAAGTGCCACTAAAGGTGCCTATAATAATTGCGTCCATATTAAAGACAGACATTTAGTGCATGCCATATATCTCCGATCTGTAATCGGTCTAGGATCTTTGGTATGATCGCGATCTACTCCCTCAGACCTATCTAGCTACAGCTCAATGGTCGATTAAGGTCGACCGGAGGTGACATTTAGTGCATGCCATATATCTTTGATCTGAAATCGGTACGTCGTGATCGACTTCCTCAGACCTATCCGGAAACATCTCGATGATCTATTAAAGGTCGACCAGAAGTCCCCCTAAAAGAGCCTCCAATAATGGCGTTCATATAAAAGACAGACATTTAGTGCATGCCATTTATCTCCGATCTGACATCGGTCTAGGATATAAGGTAAATCAGGCCTTAATATACTCCCACAGACCCTTCTGGGGACATCCCGATGGTCGACCAGGTCGACCGGAAGTGCCCCTAAAGGTGCATCCAATAATGGCGTCCATATTGAAGGAAGGCATTTAGTGAATGCCACATATCTCCTCAGACCTACTGGGCGATATCTCAATGGTCGATTAAGGTCGAACGGAAGTGCCCCTAAAGGGGCCTCCAATACTGGCGTCCATATTGAAGGAAGACATTTAGTGCATGCCATATATCTCCTATCTGAAATTGCTCTAGGATATATGTTAAATTACGTCGTGATCTACTCCCTCACACCTATTTGGGGATATTTCGACGCTCTATTAAGGTCAACCGAAAGTGCTCATAAAGGGGCCTCCAATGATGGCGTCCATATTTAAGGAAGACATTGAGTGCATGTCATATATCTCCGATCTGAAATCGGTCTAGGATATATGGTGAATTAGGCTGTAATCTTCTCCTTCAGACCTATGTAGGGACATCTTGATGGTCGACTAAGGTGGACCGAAAGTGCTCCTAAATGGGCCTCCAATAATGGCGTCCATATTGAAGGAAGACATTTAGTGCATGCCATATATCTCCGATCTAAAATCGGTTTAGGATAGATAATAAATTAGGTCGTGATTTTATCCCTCAGACCTACCGGGGCATATCTCGATTTTGATTAAAGGTCTACCGGAAGTTCCCCTAACGGGGCCTCCAATAATGGCGTCCATATTGAAGGAAGACATTTAGTACATGCCATATATCTCCGATCTGAAATCGGTCTAGGATATATGGTGAAGTAGGTAGTAATCTACTTCCTCAGACCTATCGGAGGACATCTTGATGATAGACTAAGATTTACCGGAAGTGCCCCAAAAGGGCCTTCAATAATGACGTCCATATTGAGTGAAGACATTTAGTGGATGCCATATATTTCCGATGTGAAATCGGTCTGGGATATATGGTAAATTAGGCCGTAGTCTACTCCCTCAGACCTATCTGGGAACATATTGATGGTTGATCAAGGTCGACCGGAGAAGTGCCCCTAAAGAGCCTCCAATAATGGAGTCCATATTGAAGGAAGACAGTTAGTGCATGCCTTATATCTCCGATCTTAAACCGGTTTAGGATAGACGATAAATAAGGTCGTGATATAATCCGTCAGACCTACTGGAGGATATCTCAATGGTCGATTAAGGTCGACCAGAAGTGTCCCTAAAGGGGCCTCCAATAATGGCGTCCATATTCAAGGAACACATTGAGTGCATTTCATATATCTCCGATCTGAAATCGGTCGAGGATATATGGTGAATTAGGCTGTAATCTTCTCCTTCAGACCTATGTAGGGACATCTCAATGGTCGATTAAGGTAGACCGAAATTGCCCCTAACGGGGCCTTGAATAAAGGCGTCCATATTGAATGAAGACCTTTAGTGAATGCCATATATAGGTCTTCATTCAATATGGACGCCATTATTGGAGGCCCCGTAAGGGGCACTTAGGGTCAATCTTAATCAACCATCGAGATGTCCCCAGATAGGTCTGAAGGAGTAGATTACGTCCTAATTTAGCGTATATCCAAGACCTAATTCAGATCGGGGATATAAGGCATTCACTTTAGGGCACTTCTGGTCGACCATCGAGATGTCCCCAGAAAGGTCTGAGGGTGTATATTACGGCCTGATTTACCATATATCCTAGGCCGATGTCGGATCAAAGATATATGGCATGCACTAAATGTCTTTAATATGAACGCCATTATTGGAGGCCCTTTTAGGGGCACTTCCGGTCGACCTTCAATCGACCATCGAGATGTTTTCAAATAGGTTTTTATGGGCACTTCCGTTCGACCTTAATCGACCACCGATATGTTCCAGATATGTCTGAGGGAGTAGATCAAGACCTAATTTTCCATATATCCGAGACCGAATTCAGATCGGAGATATATGGCATTCACAAAATGTCTTCCTTAAATATGGACGACATTATTGGAGGCCGGTAAAGGGACACTTCCGTTCGATCATAATCGACCATCGAGATGATCCTAGATAGGTCTGAAGGAGAAGATTACAGCCTAATCCACCATATATCCTAGACCGATTTTAAATCGGAGATATATTACATGCACTAAATGTCATCCTTAAATATGGACGCCATCATTGGAGGCCCTTTTATGAGCACTTTTGGTTGACCTTAATAGAGCGTCGAAATATATCCAAATAGGTGTGAGGGAGTAGATCACGACTTAATTTAACATATATCCTAGACCGATTTCAGAATCGGAGATATATGGCATGCACTAAATGTCTTCCTTCAATATGGACGCCAGTATCGGAGGCTCCTTTAGGTGCACTTCCGTTCGACCTTAATCGACCATTGAGATATCGCCCAGTAGGTCTGAGGGATAAAATCACGACCTAATTTATCATTTATCCTAAACCGACTTAAGATCGGAGATATACGGCATGCACTAAATGTCTTCCTTCAATATGGACGCCATTATTGGAGGCCCCTTTAGGGACACTTCCGGTCGACCTTGATCAATCATCAAGAAGTCCCCAGATAGGTCTGAGAGAGTAGACTACGGCCTTATTTACCATATATCCTCGACCGATTTCAGGTCGGAGATATATGGCATCCACTAAATGTCTTCATTCAATATGGACTCATTATTGAAGGCCCCTTTTGGGGGACTTCCGATCAATCTTAGTCAATCATCGAGATGTCCCCAGATAGGTCTGAAGGGGTAAATTACGACCTGATTTACCATATGTTTAAGGCCGATTTAAGATTGGAGATATGTGGCATGCACTGAATGTCTTCCTTCAATATGGACGCCATTATTGGAGGCACCTTTAGAGGCACTTCCCGTCGACCTTGATCGACCATCAAGAAGTCCCCAGATAGGTCTGAGGAAGTAGATTACGGCCTATTTTACTAGACCGATTTTACGTCGGAGATATATGGCATCCACTAAATGTCTTCATTCAATATGGACGTCATTATTGAAGGCCCTTTTTGGGGCACTTCAGGTCAATCACAGTCAATCATCTAGACGTCCTCAAATACGTCTGAGAAAGTAGATTACGACCTAATTTACCATTTATCCTAGACCGATTTTAGATCGGAGATATAAAGCATGCACTTAATGTCTTCCTTCAATATGGACGCCATTATTGGAGGCCCCTTTAGGGGAACTTCCGGTAGACCTTGATCGACCATTAAGATATCCCCCGGTAGGTCTGAGGGATAAAATCACGACCTAGTTTATCATCTATCCTAAATCGAGTTAAGATCGGAGATATATGGCATGCACTAAATATCTTCCTTCAATACGAGCGCCATTATTGGAGGCCCCTTTAGGGCACTTCCGGTCGACCTTGATCGACCAGCAAGATGTCCCCAGATAGGTCTGAGAGACGTGATTACGGCCCATGTTATCATATATCCTAGACCGATTTCTGGTCGGAGATATATGGCATCCACTAAATGTCTTCATTCAATATGGACGTCATTATTGAAGGCCCCTTTTGGGGCACTTCCGGTCAATCTTAGTCAATCATCGAGATGTCCTCAGATAGGTCTGAGGAAGTTGATTACGACCTGATTTACCATTTGTCACAGATGCACTGACGTGCACCTAGCTGTGGTATGCACTAAACGTATTCCTTCAATATGGACGCCATTATTGGAGGCCCCTTTAGGGGCACTTCCGGTAGACCTCAACCGACCATTGAGATATCCCCCGGTAGGTCTGAGCGATGAAAGCACGACCTAATTCATCATCTATCCTAAACCGATTTAGGATCGGAGATATATGGCATGCACTAAATGTCTTCCTTCAATGTGGACGCCATTATTGGAGGCCCCTTTTGGGGCACTTCCGGTCAATCTTAGTCAATCTCCGAGATGTCCGCAGATAGGTCTGAACGGTAAATTACTGCCTGATTTACCATATGTCCTAGACCGATTTAAGATCGGAGATATGTGGCATGCGCTAAATGCCTTCTTTCAATATGGACGCCATTATTGGAGGCACCTTTAGGGGCACTTCCGGTCGACCTGGTCGACCATCGAGATGTCCCCAGAGGGGTCTGTGGGAGTATATTAAGGCCTGATTTACTATAGGTGTGAGGGAGTAGACTACGACCAAATTTAACATATATCCTAGAACGATTTCAGATCGGAGATATATGGCATGCACTAAATGTCTTCCTTCAATATGGACGCCAGTATTGGAGGCCCCTTTAGGGGCACTTCCGTTCGACCTTTATCGACCATTGACCTTTATCGACCAGTAGGTCTGAGGAGATATGTGGCATGCACTAAACGTCTTCCTTCAATATGGACGCCATTATTAGAGGCCCCTTTAGGGGACTTCCGGTAGACCTTACCCGACCATTGAGATATCCCCCGGTAGGTCTGAGCGATGAAATCACGACCTAATTTATCATCTATCCTAAACCGATTTAAGATCGGAGATATATGGCATGCACTAAATGTCTTCTTTCAATGTGTACGCCATTATTGGAGGCCCCTTTGGGGCACTTCCAGTCAATCTTAGTCAATCATCGAGATGTCCGCAGATAGGTCTGAAGGGTAGATTACGCCTTGATTTACCATATGTCCTAGACCGATCTAAGATCGGAGATATGTGGCATGCACTAAATGCCTTCCTTCAATATGGACGCCATTATTGGAGGCACCTTTAGGGGCACTTCCAGTCGACCTGGTCGACCATCGAGATGTCCCCAGAGGGTCTGTGGGAGTATATTAAGGCCTGATTTACCATATATCCTAGACCGATGTCGGATCGGAGATAAATGGCATGCACTAAATGTCTGTCTTTAATATGAACGCCATTATTGGAGGCCCTTTTAGGGGGACTTCTGGTCGACCTTTAATAGACCATCGAGATGTTTCCAGATAGGTCTGAGGAAGTAGATCACGACCTATTATACCATATATCCTAGACCGATTTCAGATCAAAGATATATGGCATGCACTAAATGTCTTCCTAAAATATGGACGCCATTATTGGAGGCCTCTTTAGGGGCACTTCTTGTCGACCTTAATCGACCATCGAGCTGTAGCTAGATAGGTCTGAGGGAGTAGATCGCGATCATACCAATGATCCTAGACCGATTACAGATCGGAGATATATGGCATGCACTAAATGTCTGTCTTTAATATGGACGCCATTATTATAAGCATCTTTAGTGGCACTTCCGGTAAACTTTGTCGATCATCGAGATGTCCCCAGATAGGTCTGAAGGAGTACATTACGGCCTGATAAACCATATATTTTAGACCGATTTAAGGTCGGAGATATATTGCATGAACTTAAAGTCTGTCTTTAATATGGATGCCATTATTGGAGGCCCATTTAGGGGCACTTTCGGTCTACCTTTATCCATCATCGAGATGTCCCTACATAGGTCTGAAGGAGAAGATTACAGCCTAATTCACCATATATCCTAGACAGATTTCAGATCGGAGATATATGACATGCACTCAATGTCTTCCTTAAACATGGACGCCATCATTGGAGGCTCCTTTATAAGCACTTTCGGTTGACCTTAATAGAGCGTCGAAATATCCCTATATAGGTTTGAGGGAGTAGATTACGACCTAATTTAACATATATCCTAGAGCGATTTCAGATCGGAGATATATGGCATGCACTAAATGTCTTCCTTCAATATGGACGCCAGTATTGGAGGCCCCTTTAGGGGCACTTCCGTTCGACCTTTATCGACCATTGAGATATCGCCCAGTAGGTCTGAGGAGATATGTGGCATGCACTAAATGCCTTCCTTCAATATGGACGCCATTATTGGAGGCACCTTTAGAGGCACTTCCGGTCGACCATCGAGATGTCCCAGAAGGGTCTGTGGGAGTATATTAAGGCCTGATTTACCATATATCCTAGACCGATGTCGGATCGGAGATAAATGGCATGCACTAAATGTCTGTCTTTAATATGAACGCCATTATTGGAGGCCCTTTTAAGGGGACTTCTGGTCGACCTTTAATAGACCATCGAGATGTTTCCGGATAGGTCTGAGGAAGTAGATCACGACCTAATATACCACTTCCGGTCGACCTTAATCGACCATCGAGCTGTATCTAGATAGGTCTGAGGGAGTAGATCGCGATCATACCAATGATCCTAGACCGATTACAGATCGGAGATATATGGCATGCACTAAATGTCTGTCTTTAATATGGACGCCATTATTATAAGCATCTTTAGTGGCACTTCCGGTAAACTTTATCGATCATCGAGATGTCCCCAGATAGGTCTGAAGGAGTACATTACGGCCTGATAAACCATATATTCTAGACCGATTTAAGGTCGGAGATATATTGCATGAACTTAATGTCTGTCTTTAATATGGATGCCATTATTGGAGGCCCATTTAGGGGCACTTTCGGTCTACCTTTATCCATCATCGAGATGTCCCTACATAGGTCTGAAGGAGAAGATTACAGCCTAATTCACCATATATCCTAGAGAGATTTCAGATAGGAGATATATGACATGCACTCAATGTCTTCCCTAAATATGGACGCCATCAATGGAGGCCCCTTTATGTCCCCAGATATGTCTGAAGGGGTAAATTGCGGCCTGATTTACCATATACCCTAGACCGCTTTAAGATCGGAGATATGTGGCATGCACTAAATGTCTTCCTTCAATATGGACGCCATTATTGGAGGCACCTTTAGGGGCACTTCCGGTCGACCTTGATCGAACATCAAGAAGTCCCCAGATAGGTCTGATGGACGCCATTATTGGAGGCCCCTTTAGGGGAACTTCCGGTAGACCTTAATCGACCATTGAGATATCCCCCGGTAGGTCTGAGGGATAAAATCACGACCTAATTTATCATCAATCCTAAACCGATTTAAGATCGGAGATATATGGCATGCACTAAATGTGTTCCTTCAATACGAGCGCCAATATTGGAGGCCCCTTTAGGGCACTTCCGGTCGACCTTGATCGACCATCAAGATGTCCCCAGATAGGTCTGAGGCAGTAGATTACGGCCTAGGTTATCATATATCCTAGACCGATTTCAGGTCGGAGATATATGGCATCCACTAAATGTCTTCATTCAATATGAACGTCATTATTGAAGGCCCCTTTTGGGGCACTTCCGGTCAATCTTAGTCAATCATCGAGATGTCCTCAGATAGGTCTGAGGAAGTTGATTATGACCTGATTTACCATTTGTCATAGATGCACTGACGTGCACCTAGATGTGGTATGCACTAAACGTCTTCCTTCAATATGGACGCCATTATTGGAGGCCCCTTTAGGGGCACTTCCGGTAGACCTTAACCGACCATTGAGATATCCCCCCGTAGCTCTGAGCGATGAAATCACGACCTAATTTATCATCTATCCTAAACCGATTTAAGATCGGAGATGTATGGCATGCACTAAATGTCTTCCTTCAATGTGTACGCCATTATTGGAGGCCCCTTTTGGGGCACTTCCGGTCAATCTTAGTCAATCATCGAGATGTCCGCAGATAGGTCTGAAGGGTAGATTACGGCTTGATTTACCATATGTCCTAGACCGATTTAAGATCGGAGATATGTGGCATGCACTAAATGCCTTCCTTCAATATGGACGCCATTATTGGAGGCACCTTTAGGGGCACTTCCGGTTGACCTGGTCGACCATCGAGATGTCCCCAGAGGGGTCTGTGGGATTATATTAAGGCCCGATTTACCATATATCCTAGACCGATGTCGGATTGGAGATAAACGGCATGCACTAAATGTCTGTCTTTAATATGAACGCCATTATTGGAGGCCCTTTTAGGGGGACTTCTGGTCGACCTTTAGTAGACCATCGAGATGTTTCCAGATAGGTCTGAGAAAGTAGATCACGACCTAATATACCATATATCCTAGACCGATTTCAGATCAAAGATGTATGGCATGAACTAAATGTCTTCCTAAAATATGGACGCCATTATTGGAGGCCTCTTTAGGGGCACTTCCGGTCGAACTTAATCGACCATCGAGCTGTAGCTAGATAGGTCTGAGGGAGTAGATCGCGATCATACCATAGATCCTAGACCGTTTACAGATCGGAGATATATGGCATGCACTAAATGTCTGTCTTTAATATGGACGCCATTATTATAGGCATCTTTAGTGGCACTTTCGTTAGACTTTATAGATCATCGAGATGTCCCCAGATAGGTCTGAAGGAGTACATTACGGCCTGATAAACCATATATTCTAGACCGATTTAAGGTCGGAGATATATGACATGCACTCAACGTCTTCCTTAAACATGGACGCCATCATTGGAGGCTCCTTTATAAGCACTTTCGGTTGACCTTAATAGAGCGTCGAAATATCCCTAAATAGGTGCGAGGGAGTAGATTACGACATAATTTAACATATATCCTAGAGCGATTTCAGATCGGAGATATATGGCATGCACTAAATGTCTTCCTTCAATATGGACGCCAGTATTGGAGGCCCCTTTAGGGGCACTTCCGTTCGACCTTTATCGACCATTGAGATATCGCCCAGTAGGTCTGAGGAGATATGTGGCATGCACTAAATGCCTTCCTTCAATATGGACGCCATTATTGGAGGCACCTTTAGAGGCACTTCCGGTCGACCATCGAGATGTCCCAGAAGGGTCTGTGGGAGTATATTAAGGCCTGATTTACCATATATCCTAGACCTAGACCGATTCCTAAAATATGGACGCCACTATTGGAGGCCTCTTAAGGCGCACTTCCGGTCGACCTTAATCGACCATCGAGCTGTAGCTAGATAGGTCTGAGGGAGTAGATCGCGATCATACCAATGATCCTAGACCGATTACAGATCGGAGATATATGGCATGCACTAAATGTCTGTCTTTAATATGGACGCCATTATTATAAGCATCTTTAGTGGCACTTCCGGTAAACTTTATCGATCATCGAGATGTCCCCAGATAGGTCTGAAGGAGTACATTACGGCCTGATAAACCATATATTCTATACCGATTTAAGGTCGGAGATATATTGCATGAACTTAAAGTCTGTCTTTAATATGGATGCCATTATTGGAGGCCCATTTAGGGGCACTTTCGGTCTACCTTTATCCATCATCGAGATGTCCCTACATAGGTCTGAAGGAGAAGATTACAGCCTAATTCACCATATATCCTAGAGAGATTTCAGATCGGAGATATATGACATGCACTCAATGTCTTCCCTAAATATGGACGCCATCAATGGAGGCCCCTTTATGTCCCCAGATATGTCTGAAGGGGTAAATTGCGGCCTGATTTACCATATACCCTAGACCGTTTTAAGATCGGAGATATGTGGCATGCACTAAATGTCTTCCTTCAATATGGACGCCATTATTGGAGGCACCTTTAGGGGCACTTCCGGTCGACCTTGATCGAACATCAAGAAGTCCCCAGATAGGTCTGAGGGAGTAAATTACGGCCTAGTTTACCATATATCCTAGACCGATACCACGTTTGGAGATATATGGCATCCACTAAATGTCTTCACTCAATATGGACGTCATTATTGAAGGCCCCTTTTGGGGTACTTCCGGTAAATCTTTGTCAATCATCGAGATGGCCTCAGATAGGTCTGAGGAAGTAGACTACGACCTAATTTACCATATATCCTAGAATTCAATATGGACGCCATTATTGGCGACTAGGGCCTAATTTACCATATATCCTAGACCGATTTCAGGTCGGAGATATATGGCATCCACTAAATGTCTTCATTTTGAAGGCCCCTTTTGGGGGACTTCC
The DNA here is from genome assembly GCA_963513945.1 of Hydrotaea diabolus. Classification (NCBI taxonomy): domain Eukaryota; kingdom Metazoa; phylum Arthropoda; class Insecta; order Diptera; family Muscidae; genus Hydrotaea; species Hydrotaea diabolus. The sequence continues at coordinate 4,113,682 of OY740721.1, forward strand.
GATCAATCTTAGTCAATCATCGAGATGTCCCCCGATAGGTCTCAAGGGGTAAATTACGGCCTGATTTACCATATGTACAAGACCGATTTAAGATTGGAGATATGCACTAAATGTCTTCCTTCAATATGGACGCCATTATTGGAGGCATCTTTAGAGGCACTTCCGGTCGACCTTGATCGACCATCAAGAAATCCCCAGATAGGTCTGGGGAAGTAGATTACGGCCTAATTTAGCATATAGCCTAGACCGATTTCACGTCGGAGATATATGACATCCACTAAATGTCTTCATTCAATATGGACGTCATTATTGAAGGCCACTTTTGGGGCACTTCCGGCCAATCTTAGTCAATCATCGAGATGTCCGCAGATAGGTCTGACGGGTAGATTATGGCCTGATTTACCATATGTCCTAGACCGATTTAAGATCGGAGATATGTGGCATGCACTAAATGTCTTCCTTCAATATGGACGCCATTATTGGAGGCCCCTTTAGGGGCACTTTCGGTCGACCTTGATCAACCATCAAGATGTCCCCAGATAGGTCTGAGGGAGTAGACTACGGCCTAGCTTACCATATATCCTAGACCGATTTCAGGGCGGAGATAAATTGCATCCACTAAATGTCTTCCTTCAATATGGAAGCCATAATTGGAGGCTTTTGGGGCACTTCCGGTCAATCTTAGTAAATCATCGAGATGTCCGCAGATAGGTCTGAAGAGGTTAATTTCGGCCTGATTTACTATATATCATAGACCGATTTAAGATCGGAGATATGTGGCATGCACCAAATGTGTTCCTTCAATATAGACGCCATTATTGGAGCCACCTTTAAGAGCACTTTCGGTCGACCTTGATCGACCATTTAGAAGTCCCCAGATAGGTCTAAGGAAGTAGATTACGACCTAATTTACCATATATCCTAGACCGATTTAAGATCGGAGATATGTGGCATGCACTAAATGTCTACCTTTAATATGGACGCTATTATTGGAGGCCCCTTTAGGGTCACTTTCGGTCGACCTTGATCAACCATCAAGATGTCCCCAGATAGGTCTGAGGGAGTAGACTACGGTCTAGCTTACCATATATCCTAGACCGATTTCAGGGAGGAGATATATTGCATCCACTAAATGTCTTCCTTCAATATGGACGCTATTATTGGAGGTCCCTTTTGGTGCACTTCCGGTCAATCTTAGTAAATAATCGAGATGTCCGCAGATAGGTCTGAGGGGTTAATTTCGGCCTGATTTACCATATATCATAGACCGATTTAAGATCGGAGATATGTGGCATGCACTAAATGTGTTCCTTCAATATAGACGCCATTATTGGAGCCACCTTTAAGAGCACTTGCGGTTGACCTTGATCGACCATTAAGAAGTCCCCAGATAGGTCTAAGGAAGTAGATTACGAACTAATTTACCATATATCCTAGACAGATTTCACGTCGGAGATATATGGCATCCACTAAATGTCTTCATTCAATATGGACGTCATTATTGAAGGCCCCTTTTGGGGCACATCCGTTCAATCTTAGTCAACCATCGAGATAGCCCCAGATAGGTCTGAAGGGGTAGATTGCGGTCTGATTTACCATTTGTCCTAGACCGATTTAAGATCGGAGATATGTGGCATGCACTAAATGTCTACCTTTAATATGGACGCCAATATTGGAGGCCCCGTTTGGGGCACTTTCGGTCAATCTTAGTCAATCACCGAGATGCCATCAGATAGGTCTGAAGAGGAAGATTCTGGCCTGATTTACCATATGTCCTAGATGCACTAGATGTCCTAGATGTGGCATGCACTAAATGTCTTCCTTCAATATGGACGCCATTATTGGAGGCCCCTTTAGGGGCACTTCCGGTCGACATTGATCGACTATCAAGATGTACCCAGATAGGTCTGAGGGAGTAGATTACGGCCTAATTTAGCATATAGCCTAGACCGATTTCAGGTCGGAGATATATGGCATCCACTAAATGTCTTCATTCAAAATGGACGTCATTATTGAAGTCCCCTTTTAGGGCACTTCCGCTCAATCTTAGTCAATCATCGAGGTCCCCAAACTTTCAAGATGTCCCCAGATAGGTCTGAGGGAGTAGATTTCGGCCTAGCTTACCATATATCCTAGGCCGATTTCAGGGCGGAGATATATTGCATCCACTAAATGTCTTCCTTCAATATGGACGCCATTATTGGAGGTCCCTTTTGGGGCACTTCCGGTCAATCTTAGTAAATCATCGAGATGTCCGCAGATAGGTCTGAAGAGGTTAATTTCGGCCTGATTTACCATATATCATAGACCGATTTAAGATCGAAGCTTTGTGGCATGCACCAAATGTGTTCCTTCAATATAGACGCCATTATTGGAGCCACCTTTAAGAGCACTTTCAGTCGACCTTGATCGACCATTAAGGAGTCCCCAGATAGGTCTAAGTAAGTAGATTACGACCTAATTTACCATATATCCTAGACCAATTTAAGATCGGAGATATGTGGCATGCACTAAATGTCTACCTTTAATATGGACGCCATTATTGGAGGCCCCGTTTGGGGCACTTCCGGTCAATCTTAGTCAATCACCGAGATGTCCTCAGATAGGTCTGAAGAGGTAGATTCCGACCTGATTTACCATATGTCCTAGATGCACTAGATGTCCTAGATGTGGCATGCACTAAATGTCTTCCTTCAATATGGACGCCATTATTGGAGGCCCCTTTAGGGGCACTTCCGGTCGACATTGATCGACCATCAAGAAGTACCCAGATAGGTCAGAGGGAGTAGATTACGGCCTAATTTATTATATAGCCTAGACCGATTTCAGGTCGAAGATATATGGCATCCACTAAATGTCTTCATTCAAAATGGACGTCATTATTGAAGTCCCCTTTTAGGGCACTTCCGCTCAATCTTAGTCAATCATCGAGGTCCCCAAACTTTCAAGATGTCCCCAAATAGGTCTGAGGGAGAAGACTACGGCCTAGCTTACCATCCTAGACCGATTTCAGGGCGGAGATATATTGCATCCACTAAATGTCTTCCTTCAATATGGACGCTATTATTGGAGGTCCCTTTTGGTGCACTTCCGGTCAATCTTAGTCAATCATCGAGATGTCCGCAGATAGGTCTGAGGGGTAGATTACGGACTGATTAACCATATGTCCTAGACCGATTTAAGATCGGAGATATGTGGCATGCACTAAATGTCTTCCTTCAATATGGACGCCATTATTGGAGTTCCCTTAAGGGTCACTTTCGGTCGACCTTGATCAACCATCAAGATGTCCCCAGATAGGTCTGAGGGAGTAGACTACGGCCTAGCTTACCATATATCCTAGACCGATTTCAGGGCGTAGATATATTGCATCCACTAAATGTTTTCCTTCAATATGGACGCCATTATTGGAGGCCCCTTTTGGGGCACTAGATTACGGCCTGATTAACCATATGTCCTAGACCGATTTAAGATCGGAGATATGTGCCATGCACTAAATGTCTTCCTTCAATATGGACGCCATTATTGGAGGCCCCTTTAGGGTCACTTTCGGTCGACCTTGATCAACCATCAAGATGTCCCCAGATAGGTCTGAGGGAGTAGACTACGGCCTAGCTTACCATATATCCTAGACCGATTTCAGGGCGGAGATATATTGCATCCACTAAATGTCTTCCTTCAATATGGACGCCATTATTGGAGGCCCCTTTTGGGGCACTTCCGGTCAATCTTAGTAAATAATCGAGATGTCCGCAGATAGGTCTGAAGGGGTTTATTTCGGCCTGATTTACCATATATCATAGACCGATTTAAGATCGGAGATATGTGGCATGCACTAAATGTGTTCCTTTAATATAGACGCCATTATTGGAGCCACCTTTAAGAGCACTTCCGGTTGACCTTGATCGACCATTAAGAAGTCCCCAAATAGGTCTAAGGAAGTAGATTACGACCTAATTTACCATATATCCTAGACAGATTTCACGTCGGAGATATATGGCATCCACTAAATGTCTTCATTCAATATGGACGTCATTATTGAAGGCCCCTTTTGGGGCACTTCCGTTCAATCTTAGTCAATCATCGAGATGTCCCCAGATAGGTCTGAAGGGGTAGATTGCGGTCTGATTTACCATTTGTCCTAGACCGATTTAAGAGCGGAGATATGTGGCATGCACTAAATGTCTACCTTCAATATGGACGCCATTATTGGAGGCCCCTTTAGGGGCACTTCCGGTCGACATTGATCGACCATCAAGAAGTACCCAGATAGGTCAGAGGGAGTAGATTACGGCCTAATTTATTATATAGCCTAGACCGATTTTAGGTCGAAGATATATGGCATCCACTAAATGTCTTCATTCAAAATGGACGTCATTATTGAAGTCCCCTTTTAGGGCACTTCCGCTCAATCTTAGTCAATCATCGAGGTCCCCAAACTTTCAAGATGTCCCCAAATAGGTCTGAGGGAGTAGACTATGGCCTAGCTTACCATCCTAGACCGATTTCAGGGCGGAGATATATTGCATCCACTAAATGTCTTCCTTCAATATGGACGCTATTATTGGAGGTCCCTTTTGGTGCACTTCCGGTCAATCTTAGTCAACCATCGAGATGTCCGCAGATAGGTCTGAGGGGTAGATTACGGACTGATTAACCATATGTCCTAGACCGATTTAAGATCGGAGATATGTGGCATGCACTAAATGTCTTCCTTCAATATGGACGCCATTATTGGAGTTCCCTTTAGGGTCACTTTCGGTCGACCTCAAGATCAACCATCAAGATGTCCCCAGATAGGTCTGAGGGAGTAGACTACGGCCTAGCTTACCATATATCCTAGACCGATTTCAGGGCGGAGATATATTGCATCCACTAAATGTCTTCCTTCAATATGGACGCCATTATTGGAGGCCCCTTTTGGGGCACTAGATTACGGCCTGATTAACCATATGTCCTAGACCGATTTAAGATCGGAGATATGTGGCATGCACTAAATGTCTTCCTTCAATATGGACGCCATTATTGGAGGCCCCTTTAGGGTCACTTTCGGTCGACCTTGATCAACCATCAAGATGTCCCCAGATAGGTCTGAGGGAGTAGACTACGGCCTAGCTTACCATATATCCTAGACCGATTTCAGGGCGGAGATATATTGCATCCACTAAATGTCTTCCTTCAATATGGACGCCAATATTGGAGGCCCCTTTTGGGGCACTTCCGGTCAATCTTAGTAAATAATCGAGATGTCCGCAGATAGGTCTGAAGGGGTTAATTTCGGCCTGATTTACCATATATCATAGACCGATTTAAGATCGGAGATATGTGGCATGCACTAAATGTGTTCCTTCAATATAGACGCCATTATTGGAGCCACCTTTAAGAGCACTTCCGGTTGACCTTGATCGACCATTAAGAAGTCCCCAAATAGGTCTAAGGAAGTAGATTACGACCTAATTTACCATATATCCTAGACAGATTTCACGTCGGAGATATATGGCATCCACTAAATGTCTTCATTCAATATGGACGTCATTATTGAAGGCCCCTTTTGGGGCACATCCGTTCAATCTTAGTCAATCATCGAGATAGCCCCAGATAGGTCTGAAGGGGTAGATTGCGGTCTGATTTACCATTTGTCCTAGACCGATTTAAGATCGGAGATATGTGGCATGCACTAAATGTCTACCTTTAATATGGACGCCAATATTGGAGGCACCGTTTGGGGCACTTCCGGTCAATCTTAGTCAATCACCGAGATGCCATCAGATAGGTCTGAAGAGGAAGATTCTGGCCTGATTTACCATATGTCCTAGATGCACTAGATGTCCTAGATGTGGCATGCACTAAATGTCTTGCTTCAATATGGACGCCATTATTGGAGGCCCCTTTAGGGGCACTTCCGGTCGACATTGATCGACTATCAAGATGTACCCAGATAGGTCTGAGGGAGTAGATTACGGCCTAATTTAGCATATAGCCTAGACCGATTTCAGGTCGGAGATATATGGCATCCACTAAATGTCTTCATACAAAATGGACGTCATTATAGAAGTCCCCTTTTAGGGCACTTCCGCTCAATCTTAGTAAATCATCGAGGTCCCGAAACTTTCAAGATGTCCCCAGATAGGTCTGAGGGAGTAGACTTCGGCCTAGCTTACCATATATCCTAGGCCGATTTCAGGGCGGAGATATATTGCATCCACTAAATGTCTTCCTTCAATATGGACGCCATTATTGGAGGTCCCTTTTGGGGCACTTCCGGTCAATCTTAGTAAATCATCGAGATGTCCGCAGATAGGTCTGAAGGTGTTAATTACGGCCTGATTTACCATATATCCTAGACCGATTTACGATCGGAGATATGTGGCATGCACTAACTGTCTACCTTTAATATGGACGCCAATATTGGAGGCCCCGTTTGGGGCACTTCCGGTCAATCTTAGTCAATCACCGAGAAGTCCTCAGATAGGTCTGAAGAGGAAGATTCTGGCCTGATTTACCATATGTCCTAGATGCACTAGATGTCCTAGATGTGGCATGCACTAAATGTCTTCCTTCAATATGGACGCCATTATTGGAGGCCCCTTTAGGGGCACTTCCGGTCGACATTGATCGACTATCAAGATGTACCCAGATAGGTCTGTGGGAGTAGATTACGGCTAATTAATCATATAGCCTAGACCGATTTCAGGTCGGAGATATATGGCATCCACTAAATGTCTTCATTCAAAATGGACGTCATTATTGAAGTCCTCTTTTAGGGCACTTCCGCTCAATCTTAGTCAATCATCGAGGTCCCCAAACTTTCAAGATGTCCCCAGATAGGTCTGAGGGAGTAGACTTCGGCCTAGCTTACCATATATCCTAGGCCGATTTCAGGGCGGAGATATATTGCATCCAATAAATGTCTTCCTTCAATATGGACGCCATTATTGGAGGTCCCTTTTGGGGCACTTCCGGTCAATCTTAGTAAATCATCGAGATGTCCGCAGATAGGTCTGAAAAGGTTGATTACGGCTTAATTTACCATATGTCCTAGACCGATTTAAGATCGAAGATATATGGCATCCACTAAATGTCTTCATTCAATATGGACGTCATTATTGAAGGCCCCTTTTGGGGCACTTCCGGTCAATCTTAGTCAATCATCGAGACGTCGTCAGATAGGTCTGCAAAGGTAGATTACGGCATATTTTACCATATTTACCATAGTAGATCACGACCTAATATACCATATATCCTAGACCGATTTCAGATCAAAGATATATGGCATGCACTAAATGTCTTCCTAAAATATGGACGCCACTATTGGAGGCCTCTTAAGGGACCGAGAAGTCCTCAGATAGGTCTGAAGAGGAAGATTCTGGCCTGATTTACCATATGTCCTAGATGCACTAGATGTCCTAGATGTGGCATGCACTAAATGTCTTCCTTCAATATGGACGCCATTATTGGAGGCCCCTTTAGGGGCACTTCCGGTCGACATTGATCGACTATCAAGATGTACCCAGATAGGTCTGTGGGAGTAGATTACGGCTAATTTATCATATAGCCTAGACCGATTTCAGGTCGGAGATATATGGCATCCACTAAATGTCTTCATTCAAAATGGACGTCATTATTGAAGTCCTCTTTTAGGGCACTTCCGCTCAATCTTAGTCAATCATCGAGGTCCCCAAACTTTCAAGATGTCCCCAGATAGGTCTGAGGGAGTAGACTTCGGCCTAGCTTACCATATATCCTAGGCCGATTTCAGGGCGGAGATATATTGCATCCAATAAATGTCTTCCTTCAATATGGACGCCATTATTGGTGGTCCCTTTTGGGGCACTTCCGGTCAATCTTAGTAAATCATCGAGATGTCCGCAGATAGGTCTGAAAAGGTTGATTACGGCTTAATTTACCATATGTCCTAGACCGATTTAAGATCGAAGATATATGGCATCCACTAAATGTCTTCATTCAATATGGACGTCATTATTGAAGGCCCCTTTTGGGGCACTTCCGGTCAATCTTAGTCAATCATCGAGACGTCGTCAGATAGGTCTGCAAAGGTAGATTACGGCATATTTTACCATATTTACCATAGTAGATCACGACCTAATATACCATATATCCTAGACCGATTTCAGATCAAAGATATATGGCATGCACTAAATGTCTTCCTAAAATATGGACGCCACTATTGGAGGCCTCTTAAGGGGCACTTCCGGTCGACCTTAATCGACCATCGAGCTGTAGCTAGATAGGTCTGAGGGAGTAGATCGCGATCATACCAATGATCCTAGACCGATTACAGATCGGAGATATATGGCATGCACTAAATGTCTGTCTTTAATATGGACGCCATTATTATAAGCATCTTTAGTGGCACTTCCGGTAAACTTTATCGATCATCGAGATGTCCCCAGATAGGTCTGAAGGAGTACATTACGGCCTGATAAACCATATATTCTAGACCGATTTAAGGTCGGAGATATATTGCATGAACTTAAAGTCTGTCTTTAATATGGATGCCATTATTGGAGGCCCATTTAGGGGCACTTTCGGTCTACCTTTATCCATCATCGAGATGTCCCTACATAGGTCTGAAGGAGAAGATTACAGCCTAATTCACCATATATCCTAGAGAGATTTCAGATAGGAGATATATGACATGCACTCAATGTCTTCCCTAAATATGGACGCCATCAATGGAGGCCCCTTTATGAGGCCCCTTTATGTCCCCAGATATGTCTGAAGGGGTAGATTGCGGCCTGATTTACCATATACCCTAGACCGTTTTAAGATCGGAGATATGTGGCATGCACTAAATGTCTTCCTTCAATATGGACGCCATTATTGGAGGCACCTTTAGGGGCACTTCCGGTCGACCTTGATCGAACATCAAGAAGTCCACAGATAGGTCTGAGGGAGTAAATTACGGCCTAGTTTACCATATATCCTAGACCGATACCACGTTGGAGATATATGGCATCCACTAAATGTCTTCACTCAATATGGACGTCATTATTGAAGGCCCCTTTTGGGGTACTTCCGGTAAATCTTTGTCAATCATCGAGATGGCCTCAGATAGGTCTGAGGAAGTAGACTACGACCTAATTTACCATATATCCTAGACTTCAATATGGACGCCATTATTGGCGACTACGGCCTTATTTACCATATATCCTAGACCGATTTCAGGTCGGAGATATATGGCATCCACTAAATGTCTTCATTTTGAAGGCCCCTTTTGGGGGACTTCCCATCAATCTTAGTCAATCATCGAGATGTCCCCCGATAGGTCTTAAGGGGTAAATTACGGCCTGATTTACCATATGTACAAGACCGATTTAAGATTGGAGATATGTGGCATGCACTAAATGTCTTCCTTCAATATGGACGCCATTATTGGAGGCATCTTTAGAGGCACTTCCGGTCGACCTTGATCGACCATCAAGAAGTCCCTAGATAGGTCTAAGGGAGTAGATTACGGCATAATTTACCATATATCCTAGAGATCCTATCCTATCCTCCGGTTGACCTTATTCAACCATCAAGAAATCCTCAGATAGGTCTGAAAGAGTAGATTACGGCCTAATTTCCCATATATCCTAGACCGATTTTAAGTCGGAGATATATGGCATCCACTAAATGTCTTCATTCAATAAGGACGTCATTATTGAAGGGCCCTATTGGGGCACTTCCGGTCAATCTTAGTAAATCATCGAGACGTCCTCAGATAGGTCTGAGGAAGTAGATTACGACCTAATTTACTGTATACCCTAGACCGATTTAAGATCAGAGATATATGCCATGCACTAAATGTCTTCCTTCAATATGGACGCCATTATTGGAGGCCCCTTCAGGTGCACTTCTGGTCGACATTGATCGACCATCAAGATGTGCCCAGATAGGTCTGAGGGAGTAGATTACGGCCTAATTTATCATATAGCCTAGACCGATTTCAGGTCGGAGATATATGGAATCCACTAAATGTCTTCATTTAATGTCGACGTCATTATTGAAGGCCCGTTTTGGGGAACTTCCGATCAATTTTAGTCAATCATCGAGATGTCCCCAGATAGGTCTGAAGGGGTAGATTGCGGTCTGATTTACCGTTTGTCCTAGACCGATTTAAGATCGGAGATATGTGGCATGCACTAAATGTCTACCTTTAATATGGACACCAATATTGGAGGCACCGTTTGGGGCACTTCCGGTCAATCTTAGTCAATCACCGAGATGCCATCAGATAGGTTTGAAGAGGAAGATTCTGGCCTGATTTACCATATATCCTAGATGCACTAGATGTCCTAGATGTGGCATGCACTAAATGTCTTGCTTCAATATGGACGCCATTATTGGAGGCCCCTTTAGGGGCACTTCCGGTCGACATTGATCGACCATCAAGAAGTCCCCAGATAGGTGTAAGGGAGTAGATTACGGCCTAATTTTCCATATATCCTAGACCGATTTTACGTCGGAGATGTATGGCATCCACTAAATGTCTTCGTTCAATATGGACGTCATTATTGAAGAGCCCTTTTCGGACACTTCCGGTCAGTCTTAGTCAATCATCGAGATGTCCCCAGATAGGTTTGAAGGGGTAGATTACGGACTGATTTACAATATGTCCCAGACCGATTTAAAATCGGAGATATGTGGCATGCACTAAATGTCTTCCTTCAATATGGACGCCATTATTGGAGGCACCTTTAGGGGTACTTCCGGTCGATCTTGATCGACCATCAAGATTTCCCCAGATAGGTCTGAGGGAGAATTTTACGGCCTAATTTACCATATATCCTAGACTGATTTCACGTCGGAGATATATGGCATCCACTAAATGTCTTCATTCAATATGGGCGTCATTATTGAAGGCCCCTTTTGGGGCACTTCCGGTAGACCTTAATCGAATGAGATATCCCCCGGTAGCTCTGAGGAATAAAAGCATGACCTAATTTATCATCTATTCTAAACCGATTTAAGATCGGAGATATATGGCATGCACTAAATGTCTTCCTTCAATATGGACGCCATTATTAGAGCCATCCTTTGATGCACTTCCGGTCGATCTTAATCGACCATTGAGATATCCCCAGGTAGCTCTGAGAGAGTAAATCACGACGTAGTATAACACATATACAAGACCGATCTCAGATCGGAGATATATGGCATGCACTAAATGTCTTCCTTCAATATGGACGCCATTATTGGAGGCCCCTTTAGGGGCACTTCCGGTTAACCTTAAGCAACCATCGAGCTATCCCCAGGTAGGCCTGTGGGAGAACATCAGGACCTTATATACCATATATCCTAGACCGATTGCAGATCGGAGATAAATGGCATCCACTAAATGTCTTCATTCAATATGGACGTCATTATTAAAGGTCCCTTTTGGGGCACTTCCGGTGAGAGTAGTACTCTGAGAGAGTAAATTACGGCCTAATTTACCATATATCCTAGACAGATTTTAGGTCGGAGATGTATGGCATCCACTAAATGTCTTCATTCAATATGGACGTCATTATCGAAGGCCCCTTTTGAAGCTCTTCCGTTCAATCATTGAGATGTCCCCAGATAGGTCTGAGGGAGTAGATTACGGCATGATTTACCATATATCCTAGACCGATTTAAGATCGGAGATATATGGCATTCACTAAATGTGTTCCGTCAATATGGACGCCATTATTGGAGGCCCCTTTAGGGGCACTTCCGGTCGACCTTATTCGATTATCAAATTATCGTCAGATAGATCTGAGGGAGTAGATTACGGCCTAATTTACCATATATCCTAGACAAATTTTAGGTCGGAGATGTATGGCATCCACTAAATGTCTTCATTCAATATGGACGTCATTATTGAAGGCCCCCTTTTGGGGCTCTTACGTTCACCGGAAGTACCCCCTAGGGGCACTTCCGGTCGACCTTTATCAACCATCGAGATGTCCCTAGGTAGGTCTGAGGGAGTAGATTACGGCCTAATTTACCATATATCCTAGACCGATTTAAGATCGGAGATATATGGCATGCACTAAATGTCTTCCTTCAATATGGACGCCATAATTCGAGGCCCCTTAAGGGGCACTTCCGGTTGGCCTTAATCGACCATCGAGATGTCCCTAGGTAGGTCTGAGGGAGTTGATTACGACCTAATATACTGCGCGGTTTACAATATATCCTAGACCCCTTTCAGATTGCAGATATATGGCATGGACTAAATGTTTTTCTTAAAAATGGACGAATTTATTGGAGGCCCCTTAAGGGGCACTTCCGCTCGACCCTTATCAACAACCGAGACGTCCTAAGATAGGTCTGAAGGAGTATATTACGGCCAGGTATACCATATATCCTAGACCGATTTCAAATCGGAGATATATGACATACAATAAATGTCTTTCTTAAATATGTACGACACTTTTGGAGGCCCCTTTAGGGTCACTTCCGGTCAACCTCAGTCGACCATCGAGTTGTGCCATATAGTTCTGGAGGAGTAGATCACAACCTAATATACCATATATCCTAGACCGATTTCAGATCGGAGAAATATGGCATGCACTGAATGTATGTCTTCAATATGGACGCCATTATTGGAAGCCCCTTTACGGACACTTTCGGTCGACCTTTATCGACCATCGAGATGTTTCTAGATAGGTCTGAGAGAGTAGATTACGGTAAATTAATCATATATTCTAGGCCGATTTCTTATCGGAGATATATTGCATGCACTAAATGCCTTCCTTCAATATGGACGCCATTATTGGAGGCCCCTTTAGGGGTACTTTCTGTCTACCTGTATCGACCATTGAGATATCCCCCGGTAGCTCTGAGGAATAAAAGCATGACCTAATTTATCATCTATCCTAAACCGATTTAAGATCGGAGATATATGGCATGCACTAAATGTCTTCCTTCAATATGGACGCCATTATTAGAGGCCCCTTTAGGGACACTTTCGGTAGACATTGATCGACCATCAAGATGTCCTTAGATAGGTCTGAGGGAGTTGATAACGGCCTAATTTACAATATATCCTAGACCTATTTTACGTCGGAGATATATGGCATCCACTAAATGTCTTCATTCAATATGGACGTCATTAATGAAGGCCCCTTTTGGGGCACTTCCGGTAGACCTTAATCGACCATTGAGATATCCTCCGGAAGCTGCGAGGAATAAAAGCATGACCTAATTTATCATCTATTCTTTAGGGGCACTTTCGGTCGACTTTGATCGACCATCAAGATGTCCCCAGATAGGTCTGAGGGAGTAGATTACGGCCTAATTTACAATATATCCTAGACCTATTTTACGTCGGAGATATATGGCATCCACTAAATGTCTTCATTCAATATGGACGTCATTAATGAAGGCCCCTTTTGGGGCACTTCCGGTAGACCTTAATCGACTATTGACATATCCCCCGGTAGCTCTAAGGAATAAAAGCATGACCTAACTTATCATCTATCCTTTAGGGGCACTTTTGGTCGACCTTGATCGACCATCAAGATGTCCCCAGATAGGTCTGAGGAAGTAGATTACGGGCTAAGTTATCATATATCCCAGACCGATTTCAGGTCGGATATATATGGCATCCATAAATGTCTTCATTCAATATGGACGTCATTATTGAAGGGCCCTTTTGGGGCACTTCCGTTCTATCTTAGTCAACCATCGAGATGTCCTCAGATAGGTCTGAGGGAATAGATTACGGCCTAATTTACAGTATACCCTAGACCGATTTAAGATCGGAGATATATGGCACGCACTAAATGTCTTCCTTCAAAATAGACGCCATTATTGGAGGCATCTTTAGGGGCACTTCCGTTCGATCTTAATCGACCATTGAGATATCCCCAGGTAGCTCTGAGGAAGTAAATCACGACGTAATAAAACACATATACAAGACCGATTTCAGATCGGAGATATACGGCATGCACTAAATGTCTTCCTTCAATATGGACGCCATTATTGGAGGCCCCTTTAGGGGCACTTCCGGTTAACCTTAATCAACCATCGAGATATCCCCAGGTAGGTCTGTGGGAGATTATCACGACCTTATATACCATATATCCTAGACCGATTGCAGATCGGAGATATATGGCATCCACTAAATGTCTTCATTCAATATGGACGTCATTATTGAAGGACCCTTTTGGGGCACTTCCTGTCAACCGTCGAGATGTCCCCAGATAAGTCTGCAGGAATAGATTTCGGCCTGATTTACCATATATCCTAGACCGATTTAAGATCGGAGATATATGGCATTCACTAAATGTCTTCCTTCAATATGGACGCCATTATTGGAGACCCCTTTAGGGGCACTTCCGGTCGACCTTATTCGATTATCAAGATATCGTCAGATAGGTCTGAGAGAGTAAATTACGGCCTAAATTACTATATATCCTAGACAGATTTTAGGTCGGAGATGTATGGCATCTACTAAATGTCTTCATTCAATATGGACGTCATTATTAAAGGCCCCTTTTGAAGCTCTTTAATTCAATCTTAGTCAATCATCAAGATGTCCCCCGATAGGTCTGAGGGAGTAGATTACGGCCTAATTTTCCATATATCCTAGACCGATTTAAGATCGGAGATATATTGCATGCACTAAATGTCTTCCTTCAATATGGACGCCATTATTGGAGGCCCCTTTAGGGGCACTTCCGGTCAACTTTAATCGACAATCTAGATGTCCCTAGGTTTGTCTGAGGGAGTAGACTACGACCTAATATACTACGCGGTTTGCCATATATCCTAGACCCATTTCAGATTGTAGGTATATGGCATGGACTAAATGTCTTGCTTAAAAACGGGCGAATTTATTAGAGGCCCCTTTAGGGGCACTTCCGGTCGACCCTTATCAACCATCGAGACGTGCCCAGATAGGTCTAAAGGAGTATATGGCCAGGTATACCATATATCCTAGACCGATTTCAGATCGGAGATATATGGCATGCACGAAACGTGTTCCTTAAATATGGACGCCATTATAGGAGGCCCCTTTAGGGGTACTTTCGGTCGACCTTTATCGAACCATTGAGATATTGAGATATTATCTAAAGGAGAAGATTACGGCCTGATTTACCATATATTTTAGACCAATGTCAGAACGGAGATATATGGCATAAGCTAAATGTCTTCCTTAAATATGGACGACATTATTGAAGGCCCCTTAAGGGGCACTTCCGGTTGACCTTAATCGACCATCGAGATGTGTTATCTCGAGAAATGGTCAGGTCGAATGGCCACCTCGTTCATGCGATTAAACGTAATTCTTTTTATGGGGCCACATTAAGTCATTAGTCTAAGCCAACAACTAGAGACGAGCTCAGAGACAACATCCAACGCGAAATTGCCAACGTTCCGGTCGAAATGTGTGCAATAGTGTTGGAAATTTGCGCCCAGAAAATATATCGCTGTACACAGGCATGGGGTGGTCATTGACCGAAATCTTATTTCATTCTAGAAATATAAAAAATGTACACCGGGAATAAATTTGAACTCTATATCCTATATATTCTGTAATTTATTAATATATAAAATTGTTATATCCTTAATGGAAACCCCTGTATAACCTTCAGTGTCTGATTTAAAAACCGGGCAAATGGTTCAGGGACTATAGAAGTGGGTCGGTCTTCCAAGATTCTCTTGTCACACTGAAAATGGACAAAATTGTTCGAACATATGTCTAGTCTACTGCTTTTATTAAAATTAAATAAGAAAATATTTATTGAATAGATTGTTTTATTGGTGGAATTGAAAGTGTAAATGTACATGAATTTGGATCAACAATAAGTGAACTTAATATATAATACAGGTAAATGTTTCATTAGATTTGGAAAGAGGTAACATACATATAGAATTGATAAAACATAAGAAAAATTAGACTTTTTTTTAAATGAGATCTAAGCCTATTTAAACGCGTAAATATTACAATCGGCTTCTACTTGGTGTTCGCCTTCAACGTGCAAGTTATTGTAAAATGTATAAGGAACAAAATAGATTCTAAATCGCTCTTTTTATTTAGAGGTAAAAACTGCGACACCAACAAAATGAAAACTTTTCAAATTAAAGCTCATTAAAAAATCAGAATTGAATATCACGAATTTTCGGGAAGCTTAAACAAATTATGGATATGCTGTAGTGGCGCTTGTAGATATTTTTACATTTATCTCCTAACTGATATTGTTGTTCCTCTTGTAATTTGGATGTTTAGTTTTTTTGTGTTTACAAACACTTACTTTTGTTCGTATCTTACAGTACGTGAGATCTGATCATTGACAGTGTTGGGCTCATTGATTTGCAAACCGGAAGTAGCGCACAGGATGTGTCCCACACTTTGGATCTCGAGACCCGCGTTCGAATCCCGCTAGCGGCAAGTGCCGATATAAGAGTTTTTTTTTCTGAAAACTTTCTTTCGTTAAGCGACGAAAACTTGTAGCTTTGCGTTTTGCGGCAACAAGTCAGTTTGTGGAGAGATCGTTTGTTGGTGTTAGTGAAGGGATGCATTTTTATTTGGAAAGACATTTTGGCCTTGGAAGTAGGATCGTTGTGTTTGTTTAAGCGACGACCCGATTCCAATTTTTGTGGAAAAAGCCAGGTCTCATAAGACATAAGTTGCAGCTAATTCTGTCTTTTTAATCCAAATGCCGATCCATAAGGACGTTTCTGGCGGAAGCAAATCTTAAGTTAATTTGACTAAATTCATGCCAATAAATAACAACTTTCCGTGGCTTCCTTATTTGAAGAAAAATAAGTTTTTTTCACATTTATTAATCAAAAGCAAACAGTCTTTGAGGGATTTTTGTTTATAGCCATTTGCTTTACTAGATTTTTATCGCCATCAAAGTCATCCAAATTTCTTGGACTAACGCTAACCCTTGGATCTCGCATCTCACGTTCCTGCCTGTGGGCTCTGACACGAGCGCAAACTTAATCTGTTCATCCCAATAAAAAAAAGGAAAATTCTGTAATTGTTAGCACACGACGGATGGTAAGGTTATTTTTCTTTAAAATGTCCTAACTCCAATGTTAACGACGAGTGTTTTCCCCGCACAGCTCTCAAGTAAACAGCGCGTATTCAGGAAGTAAGTTTTATAAGGAAGAGGAAAACTACTTTATTTTAATGTTTTTTTTTTAAATTTTATATGTTTTTTCCTCGTTGTGTGCTTTTTTTTTTTGAAAAAAAAAACTAAATATCAGAAAAAAATATTACAACTAAATCAAAGTCAACATCGTTTGAAAGGCCTTTCATCGAGGGACTCCATACATACAAGTAAGTGGCTTTGTTGTTGTATTTTTTAAACTGCATTTTTGGTGGTTGTTTGATCAATGTGCGCAGAGAGTATTGAAAATCCCAACAGTTCTCTGTGCGCATCCGATCTATAGAATCATAACCCATAAATAGCTTAATGGCTCTTCGTCCCTAAGTAGACTCTCTCACCAACATATTTATGCGGCTGTAATCATTTCAGAAGCTAGTTAATCTGAGCCCTCTCACTCAGTATCACGCGGAGAGCTTATTTAACAAATTTAAAATACAAGCTCTCTCTTAGAAGCCACAGATAATGGGTGAAAGCTTGGCTTAGATTAGTGTGGACACAAACCACTTTTGTGAAAAGCTTTTGTTTATAAAGTTCTCACTACAGTGAGACCTACTTATCGATTGATATTGTCTCTGAAATGGTTGCAGTTCGCGTGAATAACAATTTAATTATCAAAGTGATTACGTGTAAATTATTATTGCTTCGGTGAAGAGAAGTCATTTATCGCCCATTTTTAAATATTTTGTCCCATTTTTACGATAGGATTTTTAATTTTTCAATATAATGTTTACGCTTTACAGTGGTTCCACTGTTTTGACAAAACTTTTTAATTTATCTAAAAAAAAGGGCCAATGACCCAAACAGCTGATATCTGCGGTTGAGATAAGCAAAAGAAATGCACACACGTATAAGTATACATAATTATAATAAAAATTATACAACTTTTAAATTGATTTAAACCATAAACCTATGGGCCAAATATTATTTTTTTTATTGGAAAACGTTTATGTTCTCTAACGAATTATTTGGACCAAAAATTATTTTTTTTTGAATTCCTTTTCCTTCAACTTTTTCATGTGTTGGTATGAACCGATGTTCTCTTTAAAACTTCGAAATACAGCCATGACATTGAGAGTGTATGGAACTATCTTAATCCTTTCTATTTCCATTTCCGGTCATTTTAGCAGATTTTAATTTCCCGTCTATTTCGTTTAGCTTATTTTTATCCCGTATGGGTAACTTAAATTTATTTTTATTTCTTGATGCTAACATTTTTCCATATTGAAATAAAATTAATTGAATTTTTAATATTTATATTATTTATGGACTTCATATAAAGGGTGTCCCAAGAAGAACGCAATTTTTAAATCTGGTAACATTCGAAGTGTCATTATTTGACATTTGAACAATTGTTATTGTTTGTTAGTAGAAGGTACGAGGTTAGTAAAAATGGAGCGCTACACGAATGAACAACGCATTCTCATTGTGAAATTGTTTTACCAAAATGGTGAAAGATTTGCGGCTACAGTTCGCAAATTGCGATCAATTTGGGGTCACAATAATGCTCCAAAAGAGTCAACTGTAAAGAGATTAATGGATAAATTTGCCGAAACTGGGTCTGTTAGTGATGTAAAGACAACAACGCGCCATCGACCAGGTCGATCGACCGAAAATGTCTCAGCTGTGCGTGATGATGTCGCTCAAACTCCATCCACCGCAATTCGACACCGAGCTCAGCAAATTGGTGTCTCCAAATCCACTTTGCAGCGAATTTTGACGAAAGATTTGCATCTTCATGCATACAAAATTCAATTGACTCAGGAACTAAAGTTAGCTGACCATGGACAGCGAAGGGAGTTCGTTAATTGGGTATTGGAGAAACAACATGAAAATGCTGATTTTGGCGATAAAATCATCTTCAGTGACGAGGCCTATTTTCATCTTGATGGCTTCGTCAATAGGCAGAATTGTCGCATTTGGGGTGCGGAAAATCCTCGAGTGATTCACGAGAAGCAAATGCATCCTCAACGTGTCACTGTGTGGTGTGGTTTTTGGGCTGGAGGAATCATTGGACCTTTTTTTTATGAAAATGAGGCAGGTCAAGCGCAAACAGTCAATGGTGTTTGGTATCGTGAAATGATAACCAGTTTTTTCTTGCCTAGAATTGAAGAAATGAATGTGGAGGGCATGTGGTTCCAACAAGACGGCGCCACATGTCATACAGCCAGAGAAACAATTCAATTGCTGCATCAGTCATTTCCCGGTCGTGTTATTTCGCGTTTTGGAGATCAGAATTGGCCGTCTAGATCGTGCGATTTAACACCATTAGATTTTTTTCTTTGGGGTTTTTTGAAGTCGATGGTTTACGCGAATAGCCGACGACGACTCAAGCCTTAAAAGACGAAATTGGACACTGCATTAATGAAATACCGCAGCATTCATGCAAAACGGTCATTGAAAATTTCATTAAAAGATCGCGTGCATGCCAGCAAAGCCGCGGCGGCCATCTGCACAATATATTGTTCCATACATAACCTCATTCTGTCTACTTTACGATATAATAAAGTTTCACGATTTTTTCTTAAATATCTGTGTTTTATTTAAAATTTAAAAATTGCGCTCTTCTTAGGACACCCTTTATATGCAGTTACATGTTCATGTACAGGTTAATATATGTTTGTACCAATTTCGATCAAATGTTTTTAGTTGAGATTCTTTCTCCTTTTTTTCATTTTAAATAAACTCAAAATGAATTCTGAGTAGACCCTAAATTTTACCCTGTTTGATTCCAATCCGATAATTGCTCGCTAGGCAAAATGTGGGATCATAAAGTAAAAGTTATGTTGCTGGATTCTAGTTGCTGCCGCAACTTTATGATCAGGTTGGGTGGGCAAAACAGCTGGTACTTTAACACCTTAGGTACAGCTTGAGACTCATTCCAGCATACGCCGAATATGGTATTCCTCTACCCTTCTTTTCTATTTTTCCGTTCTTCCTTCAACTTTTCTTATTGATAAGCACAAATTCAGAGTGTAGTGTCAAATATGGCAGCTTAGGAACTAGAACCCCCCCGCCCGACGAGCAATAAGGCTGGAGTAAATGCGTGCTGTTGTTCTGAAATGCTGGCCTAAACTTCTTTGAAATATTTTGACCCTTGCACACTACATTTATTGGCGCCCAACGTGGGGCCCGAAACTTTGGGAATCTTCCAGGAAACTACACCAACTTGGTTTACCTCAATGGTAATCTTTAACACAATGTTCGGCTCCTATTATTTTTTCTTATTTAACTTCTGTTACTGTCTCTTTAGTTTTCAAGTTTTTTCATTTTAATTATTTTTTCCCCTTCAAATGAATTCGTGCACCTGGTGGAATTTGCTGCTGATAAAAACGTTGAGGTTCTCAGCAACAACCCAAGGTGATAGATTTCTCCTCGTATACACTACTTTTCTCTTCTGTGGTGCCTTCATTAAGTCAGATCGTCTGATGGAATTTAGACTTTGGACAACTGAGCTAAAGCTAACCAAGATGTGAAGATTTTTGATGGTGACTACCCGATTATACTTTGAACGGAATTATAGTGGGCATGTTATGTCAGCTATCCTTTATAGTAATCTTTCCTATACCTTATCTATTTCCCCTTTTCCTTAACCTATCTTTTCCACCATATTTCGGATTGAGTTGGATTGAGTAATTTTTTTTTTATATTCCTTGCGAGTTTTTATTTGGACACAGTTGGATTTAAACAGGGTTTTATGAAATTATTGATTTCAGTAACCGCATATATATTTTCATTTGTTTTTGTAAGTAATATACATAATTTTGTTTTTTTTCTGAAAAACTTTCTAAATTATTTTTTCAAATACTTCCTAATTTCGACATAGTATTTGTAACAGGTATAGTCGAAAGTGAATAACAAAATTGAACGTTAGGAATTAAAGAGATTTTTTTTCTCATTTGCTATATTTTTATTATTAGTTTTTTTATTTGCATTGGTTTTTTGTTTTGATTGGCAATTTATTTCTGCTTTGAATAATTTTTTTTTTGTGTTTACGGTTGTGGCTCTTTGCTTAAATATGGCTATGGCTTCTGGTCGGCATAATGCGAATCCCGTCAATTCTGGCGAATCTCAGCGGGATAATTGCGATGGTTGCGATAATGCTATAGATTTTGGGAATCAGCTGCAAAAGACAGCATGTGGGCATTCTTTCCATCCGTTGTGTTTATCTCAGTTGGCGAGAATTAGACCTTTTTGTCCAAGATGTAACTCAAGGCTAGGAGGTGAGATGTTTACTCCAATTAAATCCGGCCCTCAAAATTTACCACAAGATCAGAGTATCGGCTGTAACCGAAGCGCTAATTTTTCGAGTTCTGTCGTTGACAACGGTTCAACAAACTATGCGGGGGGTAACCCTGAAACAGTTCAGGCGAATACTTTAAGGAATATGACAGCATCTTTGATAGGCGGCCCACCAGCGCAGTCATTGGCTGATCATATTTCAGCATTAGTTGCCAGAAGTGTAGATGCTAGTTTGGCTAGACTAAATCTAGGGTCAGGAACTTTACTGAATCAGACACCTACTGGTGATCAGACTTTTCTACGCATGCAAACTTTGCCCGATGTAGAAACTCAAGCGTTGCAGCAGCTGTTGGGAATTCCAACTCAGGACAGCGGAGCATCCAGTACTAGGCGGCTACATGATAATCGTGTAAACACAAATAATTTTAATTCCACGTCAGATCTAGCTTATCGTCCGGATAAGGTTCTTCAAATTATTTCAAATTGGAGACTCAAATTTACTGGTAATGCGAATAATTTGTCTGTGGATAAATTTCTATATAGGGTAGAAGCTTTGACTGCACAAACGTTGAATGGAGATTTTAAGTTGCTTTGCAGTAACGCCAGCTCTCTTTTCGAAGGAAAAGCGAGTGACTGGTTTTGGCGTTTCCATCAATCCGTATCTCACATCACGTGGTCCAACTTGTGTTGTGCCTTAAGACAGCAGTACCGAGACTCGCGTACCGATATAGATTACAGAGAGATGATTAGGGAACGGAAACAGAAACCTGGTGAAAACTTCGACACTTTCTACGAAGCGATTGTCGATCTGACTGACAGACTTTCCGTGCCTCTTAGTGACGACACACTTGTCGAAATCTTACGGAGAAATCTGCTCCCTGAGATCCAACACGAAATCTTGAATTTGGAGTTGAATTCGGTTCAGAGGCTCAGAGATGTTTGCAGACGCCGTGAATTCTTCTTACAGGATATGAAAAGAAAGCATGGCCTGGGCGTTGTGAAGACTAGTCCAGCTAAAGGAAGACTTGCTGAAAAAAATCATGATGATTGTGCTGTTGAAGCATTGGAGGTCACCGACGATGTTTTAGTTGAAGAACTGAACGTATCGTGCTGGAACTGCAACGAATCGGGTCACCGATACCATAATTGCATGGCTGAGAGGCGCGTGTTTTGTTTTGGATGTGGTATGCCTAACGTTTATAGGCCAAATTTCCCAAGCTGTTCAAAAAACGGTCCCACAGAGGGGAACATTCCGGACACAGCGGAATACCTCACTTCAGGATCCCGAGAAAAATTAACCTTACTTAAACATGACATAAAAAGTGCTTTCGATGCGGTCGGAAACACAACTAATATGCCCGAAAGCGACAAAATTCTTTCTAGCCATGGTGATTCAAATTCAAAAAGCAAAAAAAAACTACATCAATCTCATACTCATTACTCATTTAAGCCACTACATATCAGGTTGCAGGAGTATAGGGAAGCTAGGGCTATAATCTTTGGTACTTCTTCTAAACCAAGTCGATCTTCCAAGAGAATGCGAGATTTTTGGCATAAAGTTAGGGGCCTGAAAAGAAAAATGATCTGCTCTGTCTTAGATAAACCAAATGATGTACGACCTTATGCTGAGGTTACTCTCTTTGGTAAAAGCTTGTTAGGTCTTTTAGATACCGGTGCATCAATCAGCTGTATTGATGGTAAAGTTGCCGAAGATTTCATGACGTCTGGTTTGTCGTACAAAAGGTTAAATTCCTCGGTAAAGACAGCAGATGGTGGTGAGCAACGTGTTGTAGGTCTTGTCGACACAACGATTCGGTTTAAGGGAGTTGAGAAGTCAATAACAATTTTTATTATACCAAGCCTACACCGAGACTTGTTTTTAGGTATCGATTTCTGGGAACTTTTTGAACTTTTACCGCCTGAACTTAGTTCATTTAATGCGCAGAAAAGTTTCTTAGGCGTGAGCGAAGTATGCGATCAGATAGATTTATCTGCAGTTCAGCGTCCGCAATTGCAGTTAGTGATTAATACTTTTCCTTCGTTCGCAAAAGAAGGGTTAGGCAGGACCTCGGTCATGTGCCATGAAATTGACACTGGCGATGCCAAGCCTATTAAACAACGTCATTTTCCTGTGTCTCCTGCCGTGGAGAAATTGATTTATGCAGAACTGGATAGGATGTTGACTTTAGGGGTCATAGAGGAGTCAAATAGTGCTTGGTCATCACCAGTGGTGTTGCACCGAAAATCTGGGAAGGACCGACTGTGCTTAGACAGCCGAAAATTAAACTCTGTAACAGTGGGTGATGCATACTTACTTCCTCAGATTGACGGAATCCTTAGCAGACTACCGACAGCGGAATTCATTACAAGCTTAGACCTCAAAGATGCATTTTGGCAAATCCCTCTAGATCAGCTTTCTAAGGAGAAGACGGCGTTCACTGTACCTGGGAGGCCACTATATCAC
This sequence comes from Hydrotaea diabolus, assembly GCA_963513945.1. NCBI lineage: Eukaryota > Metazoa > Arthropoda > Insecta > Diptera > Muscidae > Hydrotaea > Hydrotaea diabolus. Next base: position 4,137,484 of record OY740721.1, read on the forward strand.
TTTAATGTTATGCCATTTGGGCTATGTAATGCGCCTCAAACAATGTCTCGCTTAATGGACAAAGTGATACCTCCTAACCTTAGAACAGAGGTTTTTGTTTATCTAGATGATTTGCTAGTAATTTCGGAATCCTTCGAAACACACCTTGAGGTCTTGCGAATAGTTGCACAGAGACTACGAGATGCAGGGCTGACAATTAACGTAGGTAAAAGTAAATTCTGTGTCCGTGAGGTAAAATATTTAGGACATTTGGTTGGTAACGGGGTAATTCGTACGGACCCGGAGAAATTGTCCGCAATCACAGATTTCCCAGTTCCCAGGTCCGTTAAACAACTTCGCAGATTTCTGGGAATGACTGGATGGTATAGGAAGTTTATTCGGAATTATGCTTCAACTACACCGCCTTTGACTGATTTGTTTAAAGGAAAGAGAAAATTTGTTTGGACGGAAAACGCTCAAGAAGCTTTTGAGGCTTTGAAGACCCATATGACTACCGCACCAGTCTTACATAGCCCAGATTTTTCAAAACCTTTTTACATCCATTGTGATGCTAGTAAGACTGGAATAGAAGCGTATTGGTACAAAAGAATGCGGACGGTGATGAAGTTCCTATCGTCTTTATGTTGAAGGAACTAAACCAAGCCCAACGCAACTATTCTGTTACCGAACAAGAATGTTTGGCAGCTTTGTTAAGCATAAATAAATTCAGAGCGTATGTGGAAGGACAGGAGTTCACAGTCGTGACCGACCATGCCTCTCTGAAATGGCTTATGTCCCAAACGGACCTGAGTACGCGGCTAGCTCGATGGGATTTAAGGCTTCAGGCTTACAAGTTCAACATTCAGCGCAGGCGAGGCAGTATGAACCACTTATTGACAAAATAGAACAAAACAATAATCAAACTCCTGACTTAAAAGTTTTGGACGGATACCTATACAGACGAACGGAACATGCTACAGGAGACCGTCTACATGATGACTTGGTGTACAAGTTGTGGATCCCAACCCCGATGATACCCGAAGTCCTTCGGAAGGCTCGCGACAGTTCCTTGTCAGCACATGGCGGCATAAACAAAACCTTAGAACGAGTGCGTCGGCACTATTTTTGGCCAATTTAGTTGCAGATGTGAGGAATTACGTCAACAGCTGCGAAGTGTGCAAATCCTCCAAACACCCAAACCAAACACTTCGTCCTCCTTTAGGAAAGATGACGGAGACATCACGATTTTTCCAGCTACTTTATGTAGATTTTCTTGGTCCATATCCCAGATCCAAAACTGGTCATATTGGCATATTTGTTGTTCTTGATCACTACTCGAAGTTTCCGTTCCTCAAACCAGTGAAGAAATTTTCGACAGATATTGAAGTTAGCTACATGGCAAGTGAACTCTTTCACATATTTGGAGTGCCGGAAGTTGTGGTGTCTGACAACAGGACACAGTTTAAATCCCATAAGTTTGAGGATTTCCTTAAAAAGTATGGAGTTAACCACGTCTGCACAGCGGTATACGCTCCTCAAGCCAATGCATCCGAAAGGGTAAACAGATCGGTGATATCGGCAATCAAATCTTACGTGGCGCCGAATCAAAAAGATTGGGATGAATTACTGAGCAACATATGTTGTGCACTACGATCTGCGGTCCACTCAGCCGTTGGAACATCGCCATATTATTTGACTTTCGGACAACATATGGTAACTCATGGGAAGATTTACGAACTATTACGCAGGCTGGAGTTGCTTGAAGCTGGTCAGTGCGCTTTAACGCCGATGACTCTCGCCAAATAATGAGTAGAAAAGCGGCTGAAACGATGCGCCGGCAATTTGAAAGAAACGAAAAGGCTTACAACCTTAGATCCAAAGAAGTTTCCTATGATGTTAATCAAGAGGTGTTCAGAAGGAATTTCAGACAGAGCAGTTTCGAGCATGGTTAAAGTGCAAAATTAGGTCCTACTTTTGTCAAGGCTCGTATTCTGAGAAAGCTTGGAACAGTTTCTACGAACTGGGAGATATGAATGGGACCAGCATCGGCATCTATCACGCGAAGGATATAAGGCAGTGAGAAGAATCTACAAGCGGTATCAGTTTTCGTGTTATTAAAATCCACGAAACCTGATTTTTGCGGGGGGTATTTGTAGTGGCGCTTGTAGATATTTTTACATTTATGTCCTAACTGATAATGTTGTTCCTCTTGTAATTTGGATGTTTAGTTTTTTTTGTGTTTACCAGCACTTACTTTTGTTCGTATCTCACAGTACGTGAGATCTGATCATTGACAGTGTTGGGCTCATTGATTTGCAAACCGGAAATAGCGCACAGGTTGTGTCCCACACTTTCGATCTCGAGACCCGAGTTCGAATCCCGCTAGCGGCAAGTGCCGATATACGAGTTTTTTTTCTGAAAACTTTCTTTCGTTAAGCGACGAAAACTTGTAGCTTTGCGTTTTGCGGCAACAAGTCAGTTTGTGGAGAGATCGTTTGTTGGTGTTAGTGAAGGGATGCATTTTTATTTGGGAAGACATTTTGGCCTTGGAAGTAGGATCGTTGTGTTTGTTTAAGCGACGACCCGATTCCAATTTTAGTGGAAAAGCCAGGTCTCATAAGACATAAGTTGCAGCCAATTCTGTCTTTTTAATCCAAATGCCGAAACATAAGGACGTTTCTGGCGGAAGCAAATCTTAAGTTAATTTGACTAACTTCATGCCAATAAATAACAACTTTCCGTGGCATCCTTTTTTGAGAAAAAGTAAGTTTTTTTCACTTTTATTAATCAAAAGCAAACCGTCTTTGAGGGACTGTTTAAGCGACGACCCGATTCCAATTTTAGTGGAAAAAGCCAGGTCTCATAAGACATAAGTTGCAGCCAATTCTGTCTTTTTAATCCAAATGCCGAACCATAAGGACGTTTCTGGCGGAAGAAAATCTTAAGTTAATTTGACTAACTTCATGCCAATAAATAACAACTTTCCGTGGCATCCTAATTTGAAGAAAAGTAAGTTTTTTTCACTTTTATTAATCAAAAGCAAACAGTCTTTGAGGGATTTTTGTTTATAACCATTTGCTTTACTAGATTTTTATCGCCATTAAAGTCATCCAAATTTCTTGGACTAACGCTAACCCTTGGATCTCGCATCTCACGTTCCTGCCTGTGGGCTCTGACACGAGCGCAAACTTAATCTGTTCATCCCAATAAAAAAAGGAAAATTCTGTAATTGTTAGCACACGACGGATGGTAAGGTTATTTTTCTTTAAAATGTCCTAACTCCAATGTTAACGACGAGTGTTTTCCCCGCACAGCTCTCAAGTAAACAGCGCGTATTCAGCTATTTGCGCTGGTAATTTGCAGAGGGGAACTCGCAAGCAACACTACTGCCCAAGACAACAGTGAGATCAGTGCAAATATCTCCGCGAAAAGCAAAGTGTCCGTCGTCTTTTCCTTTTAAAAAAACAGATTCCGTCGGTGTTTTTTTGTGTAAAGTGCTAAATTCAAAACCCCGTTGGCAGTTTATTTGTCAATCTTTAATTTTAAAGAAAAGAGTGCAAAGTCAAGAAAAAAAATAATTAAGAATTGGATTATTTTTTGATTTTATTATTTTTCTAATTGCTACTATTACTAGTTCTTTCGTTTGTATACATTCCCAAATTTTGTGAAATCGGAAATGGAAGTTTAAAGTGCATTTTTTGTAGGAAGGAAGTTTTATAAGGAAGAGGAAAACTACTTTATTTTAATTTTTTTTTAAATTTTATATTTTTTTCCTCGTTGTGTGCTTTTTTTTGAAAAAAAAACTAAATATCAAAAAAAAAATATTACAACTAAATTAAAAAGTGTGAAGCTGTTTCAAGGGCAAATTTATAACCTACCAAAGATCCCCTTTACATTCCCCTCATCATCATTACCACTCAAAGTCAACATCGTTTGAAAGGCCTTTCATCGAGGGACTCCATACATACAAGTAAGTGGCTTTGTTTTTGTATTTTTTAAACTGCATTTTTGGTGGTTGTGTGATCAATGTGCGCAGAGAGTATTGAAAATCCCAACAGTTCTCTGTGCGCATCCGATCTATAGAATCATAACCCATAAATAGCTTAATGGCTCTCCGTCCCTAAGTAGACTCTCTCACCAACATATTTATGCGGCTGTAATCATTTCAGAAGCTAGTTAATCTGAGCCCTCTCATTCATTATCACGCGGAGAGCTTATTTAACAAATTTAAAATACAAGCTCTCTCTTAGAATCCACAGATAATGGGTGAAAGCTTGGCTTAGATTAGTGTGGACACAAACCACTTTTGTGAAAAGCTTTTGTTTATAAAGTTCTCACTACATTGAGACCTACTTATCGATTGATATTGTCTCTGAAATGGTTGCAGTTCGCGTGAATAACAATTTAATTATCAAAGTGATTACGTGTAAATTATTATTGCTTCGGTGAAGAGAAGTCATTTATCGCCCATTTTTAAATATTTTGTCCCATTTTTACGATAGGATTTTTAATTTTTCAATATAATGTTAACGCTTTACAGTGGTTCCACTGTTTTGACAAAACTTTTTAATTTATCTAAAAAAAGGGCCAATGACCCAAACAGCTGATATCTGCGGTTGAGATAAGCAAAAGAAATGCACACACGTATAAGTATACATAATTATAATAAAAATTATACAACTTTTAAATTGATTTAAACTAGAAACATGCATGAACACACTCTGGTTTACAATACATTCATTTAGTCATTGTACCAGTACCACTGTCCCGAATAGTGTAAACAATGAAATGAAACGAGACGAGATTGCTTGCTCTTCGAATGAATGTTGTATGGTTCTCTGCTCTCTTAACTACTCTATTCGTCTCAATTCTGTTAAGAGAACACAATATTGTTCTCAATAAATATTCGAGACTGTAAAAGGCATTTGAATACATAAGAAGTCTATGAATGGTATACGGTAAATTATGAATGGTTGTGGGTATCATTAGCTTTCAGTCATTTAAGAAATCAACAAGGGTGAGCAAGGTGTAAACAAAAAAATATATAAATATATTCTTCTTAAATAAGTTTAACTGAGAAAAAAAATGGAAATTGATGAAGTAAATAATTATTAAGAAGAAATAATTAATATTATTATTAATATTTAAAAATATTTTAGCTTTCAAATCAATTTTTTTTTGTAAGTAAATAATAATAAATATAGTCTGAACATTTGTTTTATACTAAATCTGTAACATTTGTTTTATTTGCAATAACTTAAATTTGATGAAACTATTTTTATACGATGATAACTAACTTGCAGTTTAATTTAACTCCAATTCTTCACACGAAGAGCATGAAATTCATTTAATTGTCGCCCTATTCTACATTCCAGAGAAATCAAAGCAAAAACAACATCATTTGCTACGCTCATCATATGTTACGCCCATGGAAATAGATTTTTTCTCAAATAGTCTTATTAATACATCTCAGTATTCGAGTAGTTGTGGTTGTCTCTAAAGACCTTTTACCCGATCACCTTACAACTCGTTCATACCCGAACTCTGTCGTCTCGGTACCATTCTGTTTCATTCCCGATGCTACTTGCTAAGAGGAATGGTTGTGTGTACGATACTCTTATCGCTAGAATGAGCACATTTACGCTTTTGTAAACAAAAGAATATGTTCGGGTGTGTGAAAACGATGTTCATGCAGGGTTTTAATTTAAACCATAAACCTATGGTTATGGTGGAATTATTTGGACCAAAAATTATTTTTTTTTGAATTCCTTTTCCTTCAACTTTTTCATGTGTTGGTATGAACCGATGTTCTCTTTAAAACTTCGAAATACAGCCATGACATTGAGAGTGTATGGAACTATCTTAATCCTTTCTATTTCCATTTCCGGTCATTTTAGCAGATTTTAATTTCCCGTCTATTTCGTTTAGTTTATTTTTATCCCGTATGGGTATTTTTATTTCTTATTGCTATTTCGTTTAGTTTATTTTTATCCCGTATGGGTATTTTTATTTCTTGATGCTAACATTTTTCCATATTGAAATAAAATTAATTGAATTTTAAATATTTATATTATTTATGGACTTCATATATATGCAGTTACATGTTCATGTACAGGTTAATATATGTTTGTACCAATTTCGATCAAAATTTTTTAGTTGAGATTCTTTCTCCTTTTTTTCATTTTAAATAAACTCAAAATGAATTCTGAGTAGACCCTAAATTTTACCCTGTTTGATTCCAATCCGATAATTGCTCGCTAGGCCAAATGTGGGATCATAAAGTAAAAGTTATGTTGCTGGATTCTAGTTGCTGCCGCAACTTTATGATCAGGTTGGGTGGGCAAAACAGCTGGTACTTTAACACCTTAGGTACAGCTTGAGACTCATTCCAGCATACGCCGAATATGGTATTCCTCTACCCTTCTTTTCTATTTTTCCGTTCTTCCTTCAACTTTTCTTATTGATAAGCACGCAAATTCAGAGTGTAGTGTCGAATATGGCAGCTTAGGAACTAGAACCCCCCCCCCCCCCCGTCCGACGAGCAATAAGGCTGGAGTAAATGCGTGCTGTTGTTCTGAAATGCTGGCCTAAACTTCTTTGATATATTTTGACCCTTGCACACTACATTTATTGGCGCCCAACGTGGGGCCCGAAACATTGGGAATCATCCAGGAAACTACTCCAACTTGGTTTACCTCAATGGCAATCTTTAAGACAATGTTCGGCTCCTATTATTTTTTCTTATTTAACTTCTGTCACTGTCTCTTTAGTTTTCAAGTTTTTTCATTTTAATTATTTTTTCCCCTTCAAATGAATTCGTGCACCTGGTGGAATTTGCTGCTGATAAAAACGTTGAGGTTCCCAGCAACAACCCAAGGTGATAGATTTCTCCTCGTATACACTACTTTTCTCTTCTGTGGTGCCTTCATTAAGTCAGATCGTCAATCTTTAAGACAATGTTCGGCTCCTATTATTTTTTCTTATTTAACTTCTGTCACTGTCTCTTTAGTTTTCAAGTTTTTTCATTTTAATTATTTTTTTCCCCTTCAAATGAATTCGTGCACCTGGTGGAATTTGCTGCTGATAAAAACGTTGAGGTTCTCAGCAACAACCCAAGGTGATAGATTTCTCCTCGTATACACTACTTTTCTCTTCTGTGGTGCCTTCATTAAGTCAGATCGTCTGATGGAATTTAGACTTTGGACAACTGAGCTAAAGCTAACCAAGATGTGAAGATTTTTGATGGTGACTACCCGATTATACTTTGAACGGAATTATAGTGGGCATGTTATGTCAGCTATCCTTTATAGTAATCTTTCCTATACCTTATCTATTTCCGCTTTTCCTTAAACTATCTTTTCCACCATATTTCGGATTAAGTTGGATTGAGTCATTTTTTTTTATATTCCTTGCGAGTTTTTATTTGGACACAGTTGGATTCAAACAGGGTTTTATGAAATTATTGATTTCAGTAACCGCATATATATTTTCATTTGTTTTTGTAAGTAATATAAATAGTTTTGTTTTTTTTCTGAAAAACTTTCTAAATTATTTTTTCAAATAGTTCTTATTTCGACATAGTATTTGTAACAGGTATAGTCGAAAGTGAATAACAAAATTGAACGTTAGGAATTAAAGAGATTTTTTTTTTCATTTGCTATATTTTTATTATTAGTTTTTTTATTTGCATTGGTTTTTTGTTTTGATTGGCAATTTATTTCTGCTTTGAATAATTTTTTTTTGTGTTTACGGTTGTGGCTCTTTGCTTAAATATGGCTATGGCTTCTGGTCGGCATAATGCGAATCCCGGCAATTCTGGCGAATCTCAGCGGGATAATTGCGATGGTTGCGATAATGCTATAGATTTTGAGAATCAGCTGCAAAAGACCGCATGTGGGCATTCTTTACATCCGTTGTGTTTATCTCAGTTGTCCAAGATGTAACTCAAGGCTAGGAGGTGAGATGTTTACTCCAATTAAATCCGGCCCTCAAAATTTACCACAAGATCAGAGTATCGGCTGTAACCGAAGCGCTAATTTTTCGAGTTCTGTCGTTGACAACGGTTCAACAAACTATGCGCGGGGTAACCCTGAAACAGTTCAGGCGAATACTTTAAGGAATATGACAGCATCTCTGATAGGCGGCCCACCAGCGCAGTCATTGGCTGATCATATTTCAGCATTAGTTGCCAGAAGTGTTGATGCTAGTTTGGCTAGACTAAATCTAGGGTCAGGAACTTCACTGAATCAGACACCTACTGGTGATCAGACTTTTCTACGCATGCAAACTTTGCCCGATGTAGAAACTCAAGCGTTGCAGCAGCTGTTGGGAATTCCAACTCAGGACAGCGGAGCATCCAGTACTAGGCGGCTACATGATAATCGTGTAAACACGAATAATTTTAATTCCACGTCAGATCTAGCTTATCGTCCGGGTAAGGTTCTTCAAATTATTTCAAATTGGAGACTCAAATTTACTGGTAATGCGAATAATTTGTCTGTGGATAAATTTCTATATAGGGTAGAAGCTTTGACTGCACAAACGTTGAATGGAGATTTTAAGTTGCTTTGCAGTAACGCCAGCTCTCTTTTCGAAGGAAAAGCGAGTGACTGGTTTTGGCGTTTCCACCAATCCGTATCTCACATCACGTGGTCCAACTGGTGTTGTGCCTTAAGACAGCAGTACCGAGACTCGCGTACCGATATAGATTACAGAGAGATGATTAGGGAACGGAAACAGAAACCTGGTGAAAACTTCGACACTTCCTACGAAGCGATTGTCGATCTGACTGACAGACTTTCCGTGCCTCTTAGTGACGACACACTTGTCGAAATCTTACGGAGAAATCTGCTCCCTGAGATCCAACACGAAATCTTGAATTTGGAGTTGAATTCGGTTCAGAGGCTCAGAGATGTTTGCAGACGCCGTGAATTCTTCTTACAGGATATGAAAAGAAAGCATGGCCTGGGCGTTGTGAAGACTAGTCCAGCTAAAGGAAGACTTGCTGAAAAAAATCATGATGATTGTGCTGTTGAAGCATTGGAGGTCACCGACGATGTTTTAGTTGAAGAACTGAACGTATCGTGCTGGAACTGCAACGAATCGGGTCACCGATACCATGATTGCATGGCTGAGAGGCGCGTGTTTTGTTTTGGATGTGGTATGCCTAACGTTTATAGGCCAAATTGCCCAAGCTGTTCAAAAAACGGCCGAGCGGGTCCACAGAGGGGAACATTCCGGACACAGCGGAATACCTCACTTCAGGACCCCGAGAAATATTAACCTTACTTAAACATGACATAAAAAGTGCTTTCGATGCGCTCGGAAACACAACTAATATGCCTGAAAGCGACAAAATTCTTTCTAGCCATGGTGATTCAAATTCAAAAAGAAAAAAAAGTACATCAATCTCATACTCATTACTCATTTAAGCCACTACATATCAGGTTGCAGGTGTATAGGGAAGCTAGGGCTATAATCTTTGGTACTTCTTCTAAACCAAGTCGATCTTCCAAGAGAATGCGAGATTTTTGGCATAAAGTTAGGGGCCTGAAAAGAAAAATGATCTGCTCTGTCTTAGATAAACCAAATGATGTACGACCTTATGCTGAGGTTACTCTCTTTGGTAAAAGCTTGTTAGGTCTTTTAGATACCGGTGCATCAATCAGCTGTATTGATGGTAAAGTTGCCGAAGATTTCATGACGTCTGGTTTGTCGTACAAAAGGTTAAATTCCTCGGTAAAGACAGCAGATGGTGGTGAGCAACGTGTTGTAGGTCTTTTCGACACAACGATTCGGTTTAAGGGAGTTGAGAAGTCGATAACAATTTTTATTATACCAAGCCTACACCGAGACTTGTTTTTAGGTATCGATTTCTGGGAACTTTTTGAACTTTTACCGCCTGAACTTAGTTCATTTAATGCGCAGAAAAGTTTTTTAGGCGTGAGCGAAGTATGCGATCAGATAGATTTATCTGCAGTTCAGCGTCCGCAATTGCAGTTAGTGATTAATACTTTTCCTTCGTTCGCAAAAGAAGGGTTAGGCAGGACCTCAGTCATGTGCCATGAAATTGACACTGGCGATGCCAAGCCTATTAAACAACGTCATTTTCCTGGGTCTCCTGCCGTGGAGAAATTGATTTATGCAGAACTGGACAGGATGTTGACTTTAGGGGTCATAGAGGAGTCAAATAGTGCTTGGTCATCACCAGTGGTGTTGCACCGAAAACCTGGGAAGGACCGACTGTGCTTAGACAGCCGAAAATTAAACTCTGTAACAGTGGGTGATGCATACCCACTGCCTCAGATTGACGGAATCCTTAGCAGACTACCGACAGCGGAATTCATTACAAGCTTAGACCTCAAAGATGCATTTTGGCAAATCCCTCTAGATCAGCTTTCTAAGGAGAAGACGGCGTTCACTGTACCTGGAAGGCCACTATATCACTTTAATGTTATGCCATTTGGGCTATGTAATGCGCCTCAAACAACGTCTCGCTTAATGGACAAAGTGATACCTCCTAACCTTAGAACAGAGGTTTTTGTTTATCTAGATGATTTGCTAGTAATTTCGGAATCCTTCGAAAAACACCTTGAGGTCTTGCGAATAGTTGCACAGAGACTACGAGATGCAGGGCTGACAATTAACGTAGCTAAAAGTAAATTCTGTGTCCGTGAGGTAAAATATTTAGGACATTTGGTTGGTAACGGGGTAATTCGTACGGACCCGGAGAAATTGTCCGCAATCACAGATTTCCCAGTTCCCAGGTCCGTTAAACAACTTCGCAGATTTCTGGGAATGACTGGATGGTATAGGAAGTTTATCCGGAATTATGTTTCAACTACAGCGCCTTTGACTGATTTGCTTAAAGGAAAGAGAAAATTTGTTTGGACGGAAAACGCTCAAGAAGCTTTTGAGGCTTTGAAGACCCATATGACTACCGCACCAGTCTAACATAGCCCAGATTTTTCAAAACCTTTTTACATCCATTGTGATGCTAGTAAGACTAGAATAGGAAGTGTATTGGTACAAAAGAATGCGGACGGTGATGAAGTTCCTATCGTCTTTATGTTGAAGAAACTAAATCAAGCCCAACGCAACTATTCTGTTACCGAACAAGAATGTTTGGCAGCTTTGTTAAGCATAAAGAAATTCAGAGCGTATGTGGAAGGACAGGAGTTCAAAGTCGTGACCGACCATGCCTCTCTGAAATGGCTTATGTCCCAAACGGACCTGAGTACGCGGCTAGCTCGATGGGCTTTAAGGCTTCAGGCTTACAAGTTCAACATTCAGCGCAGGCGAGGCAGTATGAACATTGTTCCGGATACTCTTTCTAGGACCAATACAGACGACTTGACCGAATTGCTTTTTAATGTCAATAGTCGATCTTGGCAATGACAGTGGGGTTTTCGTGGACTTAGATTCCCACCATTTTAAATCGGACGAGTACCGACAACTTATTGACAAAATAGAACAAAACAATAATCAAACACCTGACTTAAAAGTTTTGGACGGATACCTATACAGACGAACGGAACATGCTACAGGAGACCGTCTACATGATGACATGGTGTACAAGTTGTGGATCCCAACCCCGATGATACCCGAAGTCCTTCGGAAGGCTCACGACAGTTCCTTGTCTGCACATAGCGGCATAAACAAAACCTTAGAACGAGTGCGTCGGCACTATTTTTGGCCAAATTTAGTTGCAGATGTGAGGAATTACGTCAACAGCTGCGAAGTGTGCAAATCCTCCAAACACCCAAACCAAACACTTCGTCCTCCTTTAGGAAAGATGACGGAGACATCACGATTTTTCCAGCGACTTTATGTAGATTTTCTTGGTCCATATCCCAGATCCAAAACTGGTCATATTGGCATATTTGTTGTTCTTGATCACTACTCGAAGTTTCCGTTCCTCAAACCAGTGAAGAAATTTTCGACAGATATGGTAGTTAGCTACATGGCAAGTGAACTCTTTCACATATTTGGAGTGCCGGAAGTTGTGGTGTCTGACAACGGGACACAGTTTAAATCCCATAAGTTTGAGGATTTCCTTTAAAAGTATGGAGTTAACCACGTATGCACAGCGGTACACGCTCCTCAAGCCAATGCATCCGAAAGGGTAAACAGATCGGTGATATCGGCAATCAAATCTTACGTGGCGCCGAATCAAAAAGATTGGGATGAATTACTGAGCAACATATGTTGTGCACTACGATCTGCGGTCCACTCAGCCGTTGGAACATCGCCATATTATTTGACTTTCGGACAACATATGGTAACTCATGGGAAGACTTAAGAACTATTACGCAGGCTGGAGTTACTTGAAGCTGGTCAGTGCGCTTTAACGCCGATGACTCTCGCCAAATAATGAGTAGAAAAGCGGCTGAAACGATGCGCCGGCAATTTGAAAGAAACGAAAGGGCTTACAACCTTAGATCCAAAGAAGTTTCCTATGATGTTAATCAAGAGGTGTTCAGAAGGAATTTCAGACAGAGCAGTTTCGAGCATGGTTATAGTGCAAAATTAGGTCCTACTTTTGTCAAGGCTCGTATTCTGAGAAAACTTGGTAACAGTTACTACGAACTGGGAGATATGAATGGGACCAGCATCGGCATCTATCACGCGAAGGATATAAGGCAGTGAGAAGAATCTACAAGCGGTATCAGTTTTCGTGTTATTAAAATCCCCGAAACCTGATTTTTGCGGGGGGGTATTTGTAGTGGCGCTTGTAGATATTTTTACATTTATCTCCTAACTGATATTGTTGTTCCTCTTGTAATTTGGATGTAATTTTTTTGTGTTTACCAACACTTACTTTTGTTCGTATCTCACAGTACGTGAGATATGATCATTGACAGTGTTGGGCTCATTGATTTGCAAACCGGAAGTAGCGCACAGGATGTGTCCCACACTTTGGACCTCGAGACCCGCGTTCGAATCCCGCTAGCGGCAAGTGCCGATATAAGAGTTTTTTTTCTGAAAACTTTCTTTCGTTAAGCGACGACAACTTGTAGCTTTGCGTTTTGCGGCAACTAGTCAGTTTGTGGAGAGATCGTTTGTTGGTGTTAGTGAAGGGATGCATTTTTATTTGGGAAGACATTTTGGCCTTGGAAGTAGGATCGTTGTGTTTGTTTAAGCGACGACCCGATTCCAATTTCTGATTAGCCAATTCTGTCTTTTTAATCCAAATGCCGAACCATAAGGACGTTTCTGGCGGAAGCAAATCTTAAGTTAATTTGACTAACTTCATGCCAATAAATAACAACTTTCCGTGGCTTCCTTATTTGAAGAAAAGTAAGTTTTTTCACTTTTATTAATCAAAAGCAAACAGTCTTTGATGGATTTTTGTTTATAGCCATTTGCTTTACTAGATTTTTATCGCCATCAAAGTCATCCAAATTTCTTGGACTAACGCTAACCCTTGGATCTCCCATTTTTAAATATTTTGTCCAATTTTTACGATAAGATTTTTAATTTTTCAATATAATGTTTCCAAGCGCTTTACAGTGGTTCCACTGTTTTGACAAAACTTTTTAATTTATCTAAAAAAAAGGGCCAATGACCCAAACAGCTGATATCTGCGGTTGAGATAAGCAAAAGAAATGCATACACGTGTAAGTATATATAATTATAATAAAAATTATACAACTTTTAAATTGATTAAAACCATAAACCTATGGGCCAATTCCATTTCCGGTCATTTTAGCAGATTTTAATTTCCCGTCTATTTCGTTTAGTTTATTTTTTATCCCGTATGGGTAACTTAAATTTATTTTTATTTCTTGATGCTAACATTTTTCCATATTGAAATATAATTAATTGAATTTTAAATATTTATATTATTTATGGACTTCATATATATGCAGTTACATGTTCGTGTACAGATTAATATATGTTTGTACCAAATTCGATCAAATGTTTTTAGTTGAGATTCTTTCTTCTTTTTTTCTTCATTTTAAATAAACTCAAAATGAATTCTGAATTTTACCCTGTTTGATTCCAATCCGATAATGGCTCGTTAGGCAAAATGTGGGATCATAAAGTAAAAGTTATGTTGCTGGATTCTAGTTGCTGCCGCAACTTTATGATCAGGTTGGGTGGGCAAAACAGCTGGTACTTTAACACCTTAGGTACATCTTGAGACTCATTCCAGCATACGCCGAATATGATATTCCTCTATCCTTCTTTTCTGTTTTTCCGTTCTTCCTTCAATTTTTCTACTTTTCTTATTGAAAAGCACGCAAATTCAGAGTGTAGTGTCGAATATGGCAGACTAGGAACTAGAACCCCCCGTCCGACGAGCAATAAGGCTGGAGTAAATGCGTGCTGTTGTTCTGAAATGCTGGCCTAAACTTCTTTGAAATATTTTGACCCTTGCACACTACAATGCGTACATGACAGACACACTATTTGTTTGTTCAACGCATCTTTACCATATCGTAGTATTGTTTTAAACATAGAACGTCAATCGAGCTGTTGCACTGCGAACACTTGTATGTATCACTAATGTTTTCACAATGCAGACATTCATCCGACATATCTTTAGTATATGTGACTAATTTGCGTTTCATTATTTCCCAGTATTTGTCAGGATTAATCACGTTAGATAGTGATTCCTTTTTTAATAGCTCTTCAATAAACATGCAGCAAATAACTCCGCAGTTGTACCTATCAGTTTGACGAGGATGATCGTAATGTTGGAATTTCCAGTTATTTACTGTCGGAAAGACTCGCAATAAAATGTCTTTTATTTTTCTAATTGTTGGTCGCGAACACCTCTAACCTTTTGGATCGATATATGCAATATTTTTTTCTTCAATGTTAAGCAAAATAAAAGTAAAATGACACGCGTTAATAATATGTATGATAATTGTTTTCGATTTACCGTCAAAAAGATCTTTTTCTTCTGTTTTATTTTCTCCATAAATATTTTTTCCCTCTTGACAAGTACAGACTTTAACATTGTCTAATCGGTTCTCAAATATTTAAATATGTATAAATATTTCAACTATGGAGTCGTAAAGCCATTTGCCTGTCAATAACGTTTCATACTCTTGTTAATATACCGTCATTATTTGAAATGGGTTTATTTTTGCATAACAAAATTGAAATATATGTTCATAATTTCCTAACAAAATCATTTCAGAAGCTAGTTAATCTGAGCCCTCTCACTCAGTATCACGCGGAGAGCTTATTTAACAAATTTAAAATACAAGCTCTCTCTTAGAATCCACAGATAATGGGTGAAAGCTTGGCTTAGATTAGTGTGGACACAAACCACTTTTGTGAAAAGCTTTTGTTTATAAAGTTCTCACTACAGTGAGACCTACTTATCGATTGATATTGTCTCTGAAATGGTTGCAGTTCGCGTGAATAACAATTTAAATATCAAAGTGATGACGTCTAAATTATTATTGCTTCGGTGAAGAGAAGTCATTTATCGCCCATTTTTAAATATTTTGTCCCATTTTTACGATAAAGATTTTTAATTTTTCAATATAATGTTTCCAAGCGCTTTACAGTGGTTCCACTGTTTTGACAAAACTTTTTAATTTATCTAAAAAAAAGGGCCAATGACCCAAACAGCTGATATCTGCGGTTGAGATAAGCAAAAGAAATGCACACACGTGTAAGTATACATAATTATAATAAAAATTATACAACTTTTAAATTGATTTAAACCATAAACCTATGGGCCAAATATTATTTTTTTTACTGGAAAACGTTTATGTTCTCTAACGAATTATTTGGACCAAAATTATTTTTTTTTTGAATTCCTTTTCCTTCAACTTTTTCATGTGTTGGTATGAACCGATGTTCTCTTTAAAACTTCGAAATACAGCCATGACATTGAGAGTGTATGGAACTATCTTAATCCTTTCTATTTCCATTTCCGGTCATTTTAGCAGATGCTAACATTTTTCCATATTGAAACATAATTAATTGAATTTTAAATATTTATATTATTTATGGACTTCATATATATGCAGTTACATGTTCATGTACAGATTAATATATGTTTGTACCAAATTCGATCAAATGTTTTTAGTTGAGATTCTTTCTTCTTTTTTTCTTCATTTTAAATAAACTCAAAATGAATTCTGAATTTTACCCTGTTTTATTCCAATCCGATAATGGCTCGCTAGGCAAAATGTGGGATCATAAAGTAAAAGTTATGTTGCTGGATTCTAGTTGCTGCCGCAACTTTATGATCAGGTTGGGTGGGCAAAACAGCTGGTACTTTAACACCTTAGGTACATCTTGAGACTCATTCCAGCATACGCCGAATATGGTATTCCTCTATCCTTCTTTTCTGTTTTTCCGTTCTTCCTTCAATTTTTCTACTTTTCTTATTGAAAAGCACGCAAATTCAGAGTGTAGTGTCGAATATGGCAGACTTGGAACTAGAACCCCCGTCCGACGAGCAATAAGGCTGGAGTAAATGCGTGCTGTTGTTCTGAAATTCTGGCCTAAACTTCTTTGAAATATTTTGACCCTTGCACACTACAATGCGTACATGACAGACACACTATTTCTTTGTTCAACGCATCTTTACCATATCGTAGTATTGTTTTAAACATAGAACGTCAATCGAGCTGTTGCACTGCGAACACTTGTATGTATCACTAATGTTTTCACTATGCAGACATTCATCCGACATATCTTTAGTATATGTGACTAATTTGCGTTTCATTATTTCCCAGTATTTGTCAGGATTAATCACGTTAGATAGTGATTCCTTTTTTAATAGCTCTTCAATAAACATGCAGCAAATAACTCCGCAGTTGTACCTATCAGTTTGACGAGGATGATCGTAATGTTATTTACTGTCGGAAAGACTCGCAATAAAATGTCTTCTAATTGTTGGTCGCGAACACCTCTAACCTTTTGGATCGATATATGCAATATTTTTTTTCTTCAATGTTAAGCAAAATAAAAGTAAAATGACACGCGTTAATAATATGTATGATAATTGTTTTCGATTTACCGTCAAAAAGATCTTTTTCTTCTGTTTTATTTTCTCCATAAATATTTTTTCCCTCTTGACAAGTACAGACTTTAACATTGTCTAATCGGATCTCAAATATTTAAATATGTATAAATATTTCAACTATGAAGTCGTAAAGCCATTTGCCTGTCAATAACGTTTCATACTCTTGTTAATATACCGTCATTATTTGAAATGGGTTTATTTTTGCATAACAAAATTGAAATATATGTTCATAATTTCCTAACAAAATTTTTTTGATTGTATCTCTGGCGGAATATTTGGACTACTATTTGCTATATCTAATGTTGTTATTTTATTTCTATAAGCTATTTGCTCTTTCTCTATTCCGCGAAATAATTTTTGTCCCTGCGTAATTTTAACATTTAACTTTAATTTTTGTTTTTAGGAGTTCTTTTCCACACCTCTTCCAGAAGTTCAATGATTTTGTGATGTCAGTTGGTTTTTTTTGCCGTTGAAATGTATTTGTTCTCTAAATCTTCAATTTTCGCGTTTATGTATATTTTTGATGCTCGAATGTAGTCAGTCATCCTGACATTTCTCTTTTCTTTCAAAGTTTTAATTTTCGTTATTGAAAAATATCCTTCTCCTGGACTGTTAGATATGCTGGTGTGGGTATTGTCAACAAATATACCTATTATATTTGACCACAGTGGAACATAAGGCATATATTTATTTAAAATTAGTTCCAAAAAATCTCGTTATATAGTATGTTTATGTTGTTTTTTATGATCGCCTTGCAGTATATTTTTGGCTTGCATCATTATATGTTGTGCCCTTTTGTAGAAAGGACTTCTTTTAAAATTTGCATTTGTAGGCTTTTCTGTATTTTTTTGTGATTTCTTATCCAATTCCTCTTCAAATAATTCTGATGAGCTTAAATTATATATTTCTTGTTTGGCCAATTTTACAAATCTATTTTCTGTTTTAGATATAAGTATAAAACATATCTACCGACACCATTTGTAAATTTCGTGAAAATCCGATATATTAATTGCCACAAACAAAAAGTATTCATAATAACTATGTTATCTATCGTGTGTTACAAATTTTTCAATGTCTTTTTTTTTAAAATTCGTATGAAATGGCAGTAACACAATTGAATAATAACAAAATTAAGATTTTTAATCTTTTTGGTTAAAAAAATGTAAAAATGTAAATACAAGCGTTTATTAAGGCAAAATTCCAATCAGTCACAATTCTGGAACATGTTGGCCACTAAGTACCGTTTGACAAACAAAAGATTTTTAATTCCCACAAGCAGTTTTGTATATCTTTCTCGTAGTGTCTACAAAGAAGTGCTGCTGCTATAAGTATCAAAATACCTTTTTCTCTTGACTCTTTTACATACAAGACTAAAGAGTATTAAAATACTCTTTTAGAATTTTGTTGGATTTCGCTACATCCTGTGGAATCAAAGCACAATGTATTTCTACTTTTTTTCAACAAAAATTGTTTGTTTGCTATAAAAGTTGGAACTGCTCTATAAAGTAGAATACAAATAAACTTCCTGTGGGCATGAAACTTTTTGAATAAACGAAGAATATTTTTCATCTTCTTGCATTTTTATAATATCAATTTTTGGATTACTATCGCGATCAAATCTTCTCAATGCCTCCGCCCTTATCTTTCGAGCCACATTATCGGAACCCACACTGCCCATGTTTCCAACATCCCGCAGAGCATTTGGTAGCGCAATCAGTGTTTGGTTTTTGTAATTTGTAGCGAGAATATCTTTTAAATATTCTTTCGCAACTTCTCTCAAAACTCGCAGAACTTGCTGCAACTTTCGACCGTCTTTCGGGTGTCGTTCACGCTTAGCATCCGAATACGTCGTAATTCTAACTGGATTCATTCTAAGGTCTAAAACGAATATGTATCGGTGAGTCTTATATGCATATCGGCGAGTCTTATATGCCTATCGGCCAGTCCTATTGTATATACATTTAGCGTACAAAGTAAAATACCTTAAATTTTTCGTAAAACAGTGGCTAGTAAAATTTATGGGACACACATGGTTAATTTTGCTGTAATATGTTTGACGAGTCAAATCTTTCCAGAATTTAATTAATCACGTCATATCGCTTTTGGAAAATTGTGCTCTATAAATTCGACATCTCTCGATTTTAAATCAAATTTACGTATCACTTAACACTTAAAAACTCCCTTTTAATATTTTTTGATTTTTTTACTATTAATGCGGTTTTAATGTTTACTTTCGTGCTAGGTTGTTTCAACATTTTGGTATTTCCTCTAAGTAGCGTATATTTAACAAGGAGAGTACCGTCTTTAGTTACATCTGAATCCGATATATTGGCTGAACTCAATATTTTATTATTACCGGAAACGGAGCAACAGTTTGCACTGCTATCACTTAATTTTTCGTCGGACTCGGGCATAAAGCAATTGCTGGTATTGTCATCATCTGAAATTTTTATTTGTGCGATTTTGTCTGTAAGGGTTGTAGTTATTCTATTAATGAAATTATTAGCGTAGTGTTTGTAACGTTGTTTTTAATAAAACATTCTTGTGTTCTACAAATTGGAAAGTTTTTAAGTCTGGATTTCTCTACAAGTCGATAATTTTGGTTGTTGATGTCTGCGTCAGGTAACATAATATTTTCTATTAATTCGTGGATGCAGACATCTTGAGAGCTTTTATTCGGATGAACTTGCATGAAAGAAATGGATTTTGGTTCGTCTAAATTTTCAGTTGGTTCAACTAACAGGTTAAAAATGTTCTGAATTATTTCGCAGCTGAATTAAGTGTGTCACACGGTTGGTGAGTTGTAATTGAAGTTTATTTCTGCATTGCATATATTTCTTGGCTTTGGCTTGAAATAGCTGTATTGTCGGCAAAGTCTTTCTGCACCCTACCTCTGTACTTAGAAATGACTGCATTAATTTCATTGAAAGTGATTTTTGTGTTGTACTTAATGCAGAAATCCTCAAAGACATTCAAAGTTGAATTCAGTGTTTTGTCTTAAACAACTACATGCATGTCTTTAAACTTTTAAATGCATAACAAATTTGTTATAAGGCAAATTGTTAACAGTTTTCTCTTTTTTTATTTTTGTACAATGTTGTGCAGTTATCGCCTTAGCACAAGTTTTATTAAGATCTCCCAACAATTTGCGTTTTTCTGCGCTTTGTAATCGAAGCATCATAAAAAACCACAACACTGTTATTTTGATTGCAGTTATAAAATACCTTAAAATAACTGGGACTTATTTACTCAAATGATAGAAATATCAGCATAAGAGGTGTTACAAGCTATTTACTTACAACTGAGTTTACTATTTGCCAGAATTTCCTCTTGTTCTTTACGTTGTTTCCAACATTTAGACCATAATGTCGAAAGTTTTTTACAAACTCAAAAAATTTCGAAAAAATATCCATTATTTGCATTCAACTCTGCATATTTTGTTCTGGCGTTTAATTTTCTTTTCTTATGGAGCATGTTAAATATTTTTACAAGATAAATAATTAATTGTTTTTGTGCAATGTTGATTCAAGCTGGGATTTAAAAACATGCTGTAGATAGAAGTAATAATTAAATCAAAAAGTATCGATGCTCGTAGTAAGAAGTGTTTTGCCAGCATTATGCTTCAGAAAGAATACATGTCATACAATGATAAAAATATAAGTTATTATGAAAATGCTGCACATCAATGAATTAAAAAAGTTTCAGTCGTTTGCTCCGAATTACATATACCCTCACACAAATATGTTTTTTAAATTTTCCTTCAACGTTTTCGCCATTGCCAGAAAGCACGGATTTTTATTAAAATCTCAAAAGGGCTTGGCATCAACTTTTTCTATTGCGCGTGGAATGAAATATATGAAATTTGTAGCACCATGTTTGTAAGTGCCCGCAAAACAACGTTTTTAAAGTAGTAAATCGTATTTGATTGTGCCGCCTTTAAAATAAATAGGCAGCATTTTAGCTTTTCATTTGCTTTGTAAATTTTGCTGCGTTCCCAGGGTATTTTTCCGCAGCTTCACACAAAATAGATACGCGCTCCAGTGTGCTACGGCCTCAATACAAGCCAATGCTATATGCAGTAAAGCCAATTGTATTTCGCACATTTACTTACAAATGACATCCAACAAAATAAAAACCGTGTAAACTATTTCCTTTCTGTAAATGATTTTATTTTTCTAAGACTTGGTTTCATAAAAAAAATTAATTTTCTGTTATCGTTGCGTACTACTACTGTTATAAACTATAAGTAGAAAAAATCAAATTGAATGGAATTTAGGCAGTTTTGTTGATATCCAATGATGTCAATGCTTCAAAACCAAAAATAAAATAAAAAAAACGCTGAAAATCAATTCATTCGGTTTCGTTTCATAGTTCAAAGTTCAGTCGGCTAAATCCAGCGGCGCACAGGCGCCAACTGATAGGGACACGGAATCCCCAAGTAGTGAATTTCAATTTGGATGTCATGTTTTTTTTTTGTATTTTGATACACAGGGTGGGCCATAAGTTACCATGGGGTTTTACAATTTAGTAACTTTTTCGTTTATATATTTTTTCTCTCTCAGATTTCAGTTTTTATAAATAACACTTGAAGAATAAATAATGGAGAGATTCACAACTGAACACAGAATCAGAATAATATAATTTTATTATTTAAATCAGCGATCAATTATTTAAACGCAAAGTGATGAAGCTCCGTTTCATCTGAATGGCTTTGTTAATAAGCAGAATTGTAGGTTTTGGGGTTCTAAAAATCCAAAAGTCATTTATAAACGCCAATTGCGCCCATGGTGCAATTGGCAGTTTTGCTTATTAACAAAGCAGCAAAAGAAAAGCTGAAATGCTGCTTTTTTATTTTAAAGGCGGCACAATCAAATACGATTTGATACTTTAAAAACATTGTTTTTCAGGCACTTACAAATATGGTGGTACAAATTTCAAAGCTCTTCGGTGTGCATGGGCCATTAAGCAAGAAAATGTCTGCACACAAATGTTCCGCGTCTTCATAAAACCTTATATGAAGCATAATCGCTATCAAAACTTAGCTTTACCTCTTGGGTTTTTGTTCGGTTTAAAAAGTTCTTTAGCACAGGGTAGATTAAAACCCACATTACGTTTAACCATCATTCCACGCGCATTAGAAAACGTTGAAGCCAAGCCCTTTGTAGTGTTATTGATTATTGGAGTATATCGATTATTTATGTTATGTCATCCCTAGCCTTAATTACAGCTGACTAGTTCTAAAAATATTGTTTAGTTTTAAGAATACATGAATAAAAAGAATTAGAATTAAGAGTATCGTTAATTATGTTTAAAATAAGATGTTTTTAGAAATAAAGGACATTAAAATTTCAAAGTCAAAACTGCCAATTACTCGGCATTGTTTTATTTTATACAACAATAAGAAGAACTAATTAGAGTGCTGACAAAAGAACTGCTTTAGCGCTTTTGAGTGCACACAAGCAAACTTCTTTTTTATTGCCAGTGGCGTTTTTAAGCGCCGGCACAATAACCAGGCAGGCCTACAACAGAACAACAACACAAATACCATCACATGGTGATCCTGCCAAATAAAAAACATATACCAACCGAAAGTTGTTTGCCCTGCGACAAGAAGCAACAACCTCAACCTATCACATTGAGAGAATATTTCAGTAGGCAGCGCAAAATAAGGTAAGGCCGCCTAACCCTGATTCCCATTACGCAAAAGCCAAAACACAGGCGCGGTGGCAGAATAGTTCGTATTAGGTATTATTAAAGGTATTATTAAAAGGTATTATCAATAATGATCCACCACCACCATGGAATCGCGCAACATAATTGTGGCTCAAAGTTGATGCAGTGGAAGCAGAAATGAAAAACCACAATCAAAAAAAATTAACCCCCAAATGATTTGTAGGGTACCGTCCCTGAGAACTGCTGCGGACAGAACAGACGTTAACAACAGACGAACACACACACGCACACATTTCTAGTCTAACGTTTCTCTTCCACTCTCCGCTCGTTGTTAGTCAAAGCGCAAGTGATGGAGTGGAAGGGGAAAATGAATAGAAGTTGTGAACGCAACGAGGAGTCTTAAGAGGACAGTGAAATAGCAAGGAGCTAAGCTACGGTCGTTTTAAAGTTAATAAACCAAACCGTGTATTATTTCTAAGTTAAATTTGTGTAACACACCGAGAAATGAATTACAATAAATGAACTATATTTTATAACGTTTAAAGAAAACGTCAAGTGTGTTATGTTTTGGCAAGATCGCAGGTAAACTCCCTACAAAATTGGGGGCTCAACCGGGATTTTACGGAAAATTAAGCCAAAGTGAAGACAAAAAAAAAGATTTCAAATGAGCAAAAAAATATGTTTTGGTATGCTGAATTCTGAATTGTTGGTCGTAACCAAACTTCAACAATAAAAGTGAAGAGGAGAACATTTAACAAAAAACAGACTGTTGCAGATATCATAGTGTCAAATGTGGAATTAGACGAAAAATTTAAATATGAGAACGAGCTTCAAATGTTAAGGAAGAAATACTAAAATAAAAAATACCAAAAGCGTAAAAAGTAAAATTGATTGACTGTGGCTAAAAAAAAATAAAAAAAGACAACAATTGAAACAGTGTTGTTCGAAATTTGTGAGTTATGCTATTATAACGTAAATTGTTGTCGTCAATCAAAGCAACAACAATAAGAGCAGTGAGTCGGAAAAAAAGGAAAGAAATTCGGTGTTAAAACATAAGTACCCAAAAATGTTTGGACAAACGAAATAAAATATAAAACTGAAACCGGTACATTTCCAAATATGAAATGAAATGGAAAAAAAATTAAGACGAACAAAGTGGAAAAGTAATAAGAACAAATCCGTTAAGATTTTTTTTCCGAAATTCGAGTGCGAACAACAAACAACAACAATAGAAGAACATTGTGAGCAACCAAGAGCATGGTACAATAAACAAGTGAAAGCAATGATTAACGAACGAGAAGCATTGAGAATTGATGAGTGAAAATGCGATCCAAGCCAGAGACCGTTTGAGTGTGTGAGCAGAGAACGACGCCAGAGATAAAGCAGAGCAAAATACCAAACAACAGAGATGAGCAAAACCAACAGTGATGAGCAGATAAGTACATTAGTGTTGCCGATTTATTTTTATTGTGTACTGTATAGATATTATGGAGTATAGAGTAAATATCTGTGGTAAAATAAAAAAATAAATGTTTTCGAGTTAATTTTGCTGTTGTGAAAGAACATTTTGAGAGTAAATATCATCGAGTTAATTTCTGCGGTAGTGAGGAGCAAAATTATTAAGAGTAAAAATTTTGGAGTAAACTTGGCTGAAGAGCATTCAGGGAAATTTATAAATTCTGAAGATTTTTTTTTGTGTGAGGTTAAGAAATATTTCTTGTGAAAAGCGACCGTATATTGGGGAAATGCTATTGCGCGATATTTTGGTTCTGACTGTGGAAGAGCTCAGACCTAATGCTCAGGAGCTGAGGCTGGACACGACTGGGACGAAGACGGACTTACAGGAACGACTCATTCTGCATTACGCCCCAACCAATGATACAGAAGGCGGCTCCGAGGCCAGCGACGTGGCTTCAGAGGCGGCCGAGACAGTGGTGGGGGCAGAACAGTCTCGATTCACTTTGAGGGATATCGAAGATTCCTTGTCACGTTTCTCAGGGGAAGGTAGTCCTGATGTTCAGTCTTGGATTCAGGAGTTTGAGGACTGCGCTCACGTGGTGAAGTGGAATGAGCTACAGTGCTACATTTACGCAAAGCAGCTTTTAACAGGTGCTGCCAAGATCTTTGTGCGAAGCCAATCGAACGTAAGGGACTGGGGTATTCTGAAGAAGATTCTGCGAAAAGAGTTCGGAGGTAAAAAGTCGGCAATTGGGGTTCATAAGTTACTGGAAAATCGGAGAAAAAGGGAAGACGAGAGTTATCGCCAATTTTTGTACAGCATCATGGAAATCGGTAATTCAATAAACTTGGACGAGATCAGCGTTATCGAGTATTTTATCCAAGGAATACCTGATTCGAAAGCGAATAAAGTGATTCTGTACCAGGCAAAGACGATTAGTGAGCTGAATGAAAAAATTTTAGTCTACGAGAAAATTAGTCATTCAACGAAACCCAATAATTTCAAGAACATCAAGCCTAAATATGAAAAGGGATCGAACGTGAGGCCAGAAAATACGATCCGTTGTTACAAATGTGGTGAGATGGGTCATATGTCCAAAATGTGTCCATCGAAAGAGATAAAATGTTTTAAGTGCAAAGGTATTGGTCACAAGTCTGTTGAATGTAATTCGTCCAGAAATGGCGAAACATCTAAAGATGAGAATAAGAACGTGCATACTCTGTCCAATGATATAGCGTGTGGAACTTCGAGAAGAATATTCAAGGACATTGGTGCATTTGGTCAAATGGTTTCTGCTATTGTCGATACCGGGAGCGATCTCAGTATAATACGCTACGACATCTTAGTGAAAATGTGCGACACAAATCTAGAGCCAGGGAAGAAAGTTCTTTGTGGAAATGGTGGCAAAAATATTGGCTACATTAAAACGCTTGTTAAATTAGATGCGGTACAGCTGGACATCGTATTTTATGTGGTGAAAGAGTGTGATATTTTGTATGATGCTGCTATCGGTAATGACGTTTTGAGCCAGGTTGATTTAATTATCGATAGGAATGGTGCCCGTTTCCGAGGAAAAATTCAGGCGGTTAGTACTTGTGAAGTTAGTGTAACTTTTCAAGATTCCAACGAAGAAGTTCATCCTGAATCAATCGTAGATTCTGTGGGCGTGAACAGCGAGGCAGAAAGGGTTCAAAGCCAGCCTGCATTGGACGATAATCCAATTGCAGAGCTAGCCAACGAATTTGAGAGCATAATAAATACCGTGTCATTCGAGAGAAGCTTTCGTGACGAGCTTGAGTTGAGTCATCTCGATTCAGATATGCGAGAAGAGATTGTACGTGCTGTAGAAAATTATAAACCACGTAAGCCGGAAAGTTACCCTATGAAAATGAAGATTGTGCTTGCTGACGAGGTTCCGGTAGTAAGTCAGCCCAGAAGAACATCTTATAAGGAGCAGCGGACGATCGATAATCAGGTTCAAGAGTGGCTGAATAATGGAATAGTGAGGACAAGTTTCTCGGAGTACTGCTCACCTGTAGTGTTGGTGTCTAAAAAGATCGGCACGAAGAGGCTCTGTTGTGATTATCGGCGATTAAATGAAAAAATTGTTCGCGACAATTTTCCGACTGCTGTGATTGATGATGTGGTGCAGAGGTTGCAAGAGGGGAAGGTGTATACTACGATTGACTTGAAGAATGGTTTTTTCAATGTGCCCGTGGAAGAAGAGTCGAAAAAGTACACCTCGTTTGTGACACATAGTGGTCAATTTGAATTCCAGTTCGTACCATTTGGATTATCTAATTCGCCAGGGGTTTTTTGCCGTTATATTTCGGCTGTGTTTCATGAATTGGTTAGAGAGGGTATGATTATAATTTATATGGACGATATCGTTATTCCATCTGTCGACGAATTGGACGGTATTCGAAAACAGAAGAGAGTACTGTATGTCGCGTCGTCAAACGGGCTGCAGATTAAGTGGAGTAAATGCCAATTCTTATAGCGAAGGATAGTTTTCTTGGGGTATATTTTCGAGAATTCGCGTATTTACCCAACTGAAGAGAAGATTTCGGCAATAAAAAATTTCCCAACACCAACGAGCATCAAGGCACTTCAACGATTTTTGGGACTGTCATCGTTCTTCCGTCGATTTATTAGAGACTACGCTTTGATAGCTAAACCATTGACAGATCTCTTGCGGAAAAACGCAGTGTTTAAAGTGGGCGATGAAGAGTTATTGGGGGTGCAACAACTTAAAATGGCGTTGACAAGCGAATCGGTCCTGAGGCTCTACAATCCGAAAGCTGAAACGGAAATTCATACAGACGCTAGTATGCACGGGTACGGTGCAGTGCTCCTGCAGAAGGAATCAGAGGATCAGCAGATGCACCCAGTGGAGTTTATGAGCCGGAAGACCACATCATCAGAAGAAAAATATCACTCATACGAGTTAGAAGTTTTGGCCATCATTGAGGCTCTTAAAAAATGGCGTATATAAGTTCTGGGTATCAGGCTCAGAATCGTGACAGACTACAATGCCTTTGCAATGACTATGCGGAAAGCTGAAGTTCCTGTTCGTGTGTCGCGATGGGCCGTGTTCTTGCAGGAGTACGACTATGTAATTGAACATCGCTCTGGTACTAAAATGAGACATGTGGACGCTTTGAGCAGAGTATCTTGTCTGATAATACAGGACACTACGCATCATCGCATTAAAGAGGCGCAGGAGAAAGATGATTGGGTCAAAGCTGTACGTAAAATCCTAGAGAAGGACAGCTATGAGGATTATTTTCTAAAATACGGTATTCTCCACAAAGATGTAGCAAAAGAACTTTTGGCAATACCAACGTGCATGGAGAAAGAAGTAATTGAAATGGCTCACCGGCACGGCCATTTTGCAGTAAAAAAGACAAAGGATTTGGTTGAAAAAGAGTTTTACATTCCAAAATTGGAATCGAAGGCGGACCAAGTAGTCAAGGGTTGTGTCGAGTGCATCATCACAGACGCCAAGGCTGGAAAGAAAGAGGGGTTGCTGAGACCGATCGATAAATCGGACATGCCACTTGTAACTTTTCACATTGACCATGTCGGCCCGATGGAGACAACGGCGAAGAGATATAACCACAACTTTGTAGTAATCGACGCTTTTTCGAAATGTGTATGGCTTTATCCTACAAAAAGTACCGGAAGTAACGAAGTCATCGAGAGGCTACAGAAGCAGGCATCAATTTTCGGGAACCCAATGCGAATAATTTCTGATAGAGGCAGTGCGTTTACTTCGAATCAGTTCAGAGAATACTGTAAAGATGAAAATATTCAACACTTGCTGATTTCAACAGGAGTTTCGAGAGGAAATGTTGAACGAGTAAACAGGGTGATCATACCTATGTTGTCGAAAATGTGTGCCGAAAAACCCAACCTATGGTATAGATATGTGGATCGAGTTCAGCAAATACTCAACAACACTCCTTCGATAAGTACCAAAAATACCCCATTCAAGATCTTGACGGGCGTGGAGATGAAAACGAAGAATGATCTCGAAATCCGAAAAATGTTAGAAGAGCTTGCTATTGAAGAGTTGCAGCAAGAAAGGGATGAGATCAGAGAACAAGCGAAGCAAAATATACTGAAAATCCAAGCTGAGAACAAAAAAGGTTTCGACAGAAAGCGAATACCTGGCCCAGTGTACAACGTTGGTGACCTGGTGGCCATTAAGAGAACCCAATATGGTGTTGGTATGAAGCTGCGACCTAAATTCTTAGGCACTTACAATGTGGTATATAAGTTAAGCCACGATAGATACGATGTAGAGAAAGTGGGCGAGGGTGAAGGTACGAGACGATGCCACACTTTAGTCGAGTATATGAAGCCATGGAGTTCGGCTTCGGGGGCGAAGCAAATGTCAGGAGGGCCGAATGAAGGGTACCGTCCCTGAGAACTGCTGCGGACAGAACAGACGTTAACAACAGACGAACACACACACGCACACATTTCTAGTCTAACGTTTCTCTTCCACTCTCCGCTCGTGATGGAGTGGAAGGGGAAAAGGAATAGAAGTTGTGAACGCAACGAGGAGTCTTAAGGGGACAGTGAAATAGCAAGGAGCTAAGCTACGGTCGTTTTAAAGTTAATAAACCAAACCGTGTATTATTTCTAAGTTAAATTTGTGTAACACACCGAGAAATGAATTACAAAAAATGAACTATATTTTATAACGTTTAAAGAAAACGTCAAGTGTGTTATGTTTTGGCAAGATCGCAGGTAAACTCCCTACATTTATTGTGTCACTAAACAAGAAAAATTAAATGCAAGAGAATGTAAATGAATATCAGATTAAAGATGTGTATTAAGTCGGTACAACTACATTTGAGTATTCAAATACCTGTTACCAAATAGTCAGTAGCCGTTTTTGGTTGGCATTGCCAGATTGTTTTTTTTTCGTTAAATTTTGAAAATATCTTAAGCGGTGTTCGCACCTTATGATTTTTTTTTTAATTTGTAATATTTTTGTATGTATATACTTTTACTAGACATTAAGTATTAATGGAATCAATCGAGGAATTTGTAAATGAATTAGATAAATTGAAGTCAAATTTAAAGAAAAGCAAGAATAGATCTTACACAACCGAGTATGGACATAGTAAATTTAAGAGGCTAAATCTTTAAATGATAAGTTGAATGCGATAGTTGGTAAATCAAAATTAAAAAATAATATACTTTTATTGCAATTTAATGAACTCCGTGTTAAACTGGAGGAAATTTTGAATATTAAAGAAGAAACTCGGCAAACGGGCAATATATCAAAAATAGCTCGACATATCAATGGTAGGTAAAAGCCTGCAAGTATTTAAGGGTTCATATAAGTTCTTCGAAGATTTTATTATGCAGTCAGAGTTGCTGCATAATTTATTGAGAGAGGAAGACTAGAGAGATATTCATTAAGTACGTCTACAATTTCACATTAAGTATGTCTACAATTTCAGACTTTCGGCACAGGTGCGCGCATTTAGTGTCGTTCTAATAAACCGACTACGTTCGCTCAGTTAAAGGAAGGTCTGGAGGCGGCTTATCCGAACCCCAAAACATTGCAACAAGTTTTAACAGAGTTAGGAACTGTAGAGCAGGGGGCTCGGACATAGCAGAGTTTAAAGAAAAATTTTCTGATCTCTCTGATCAACTAAGTGCTTTTGAAATAGGTGCATTGAAGACCCCGTCTCAAGAGACGGAGGACGCTATTTATAAGGTTAGCGACAGCATGGCACTGAATTTTTTTTTGTCAAAGGTGTAGGAGTTGAATACCGACCGCTTTTGTTGGCGAATATGGCAGCAACATTGAGTGAAGCTGCACAGAGGTGTACGACAGCAGAAAAAAGCCTAAAATTAGAGAGTAAGAACTTGTTTCCGGTTAATAGAACTCAAGATAGAAATAGATACGATATCAATTACAGATACGATAACCGATACGATACCATATACAAAAGCAATGGCATAAGCAGCAGAGGTCATGCTAACCGAAATTATCAACCCGTGAGCAAAAGCTACAGAGGTAATGGATTTGGCACCAGTCTAAATTAATCACAAAGGAATAATACCAATTTTAGCAACAATAGAAACTTCCAAAATAGGAATTATAACTCGAATGATAGGAACCGAACAAATTATGAAAGAAACGGAAATTTAAGAGCTTTACCTTGTACTGGCTATCAGGAAAACTCCGACGGCCAGATAACGGAAGACGTTATCCAGGGGGCCAAAGATTAAGAATATTTAATTTAACGGCGAATTCCGATGCCTACATTACTTTGAAATGCACAAATGTGAGAGGGAATTTAAGGTTTTTGATTGATACAGGCGCGGACATTTCGATTTGTAAAACGCAAGAGTCTATGAATATTAATGAGAAAGATACTGCGAGATTAAAGGGGATTACACAAGAGGCTGTACAGTGCATAGGTACTTCGAGATTGGAATTAGCCACTGAAGCTGTGCAGATAAAGCACGATTTTTATATTGTTGACAATGAATTCCTAAACTTAACAGACGGAATAATCGGTAGAGATATTTTAACAAAGCAAATGTGCAGAATATATTTTGAAACATACACGATAGCGTTTAATATCGATGGTAGGATGTTATATTACCGATGGACTTTAGAGTAGTGCGTCAGATAAATATAACAATACCAGCGAGGACGGAGATGATCCTTCCTGTTGACGTGCAGGTACGCGAACAAAGCATAGTGTTGAATAAGGAATTGGAAGATGGTGTTTTTCTGGCCAATTGTTTAATACCAGCTCACGGTATAGCTCATGTCAAGCTTTTGAATACTACAGATTAGGTGGTAGTAATGAATAATTTAGATTTAGAAACACATCCGTTGAAAGAATACTATATATGCCACACCAATGAGGAAATATCAAGTGATGGCGCAAGGCTAAACACTTTGTTAGGAAGTTTAGATGTTGGGGCGGAAGTTCCAGAAGCAAGAGAATCTATTATAGATGCCATTTACCGGGCGAAAAGTTGAGCGTTAATAACTTTTATACACAAGAGTTACAAACCACAGATTCAACACCTGTATAAATTATGAATTATAGGCATCCCCATACACAATTGGAAGAGATAAACAACCAGGTTAAGCACTTGTTACAAGATGACATAATCGAACATTCAATAAGTCCTTACAATTCACCGTTGGTGGTAGTACCGAAAAAGTCTTCAGATGATAGTAAGAAATGGCGTATAGTGGTAGATTTTAGGAGAGTGAATACTAAAATCGTCAATGATAAATTTCGATTAACAAGGATTGAAGATGTTTTAGACAAGCTTGGTAGAGCGAAATATTTTTCGACTCCAGGCATGAATAGCTCTTTCCATCAAATAAATCTACATGAAGATTCACGTCCAATCACGGCCTTTTCGACAGTGAATGGCCACTTTCAATTTAAGCGTTTTTCATTTGGGCTTAAGATCTCCTCAAACAGCTTTCAAAGGATGTTGACGATCGCATTGAGTGGTTTGAATGCAGTAGCTTTTCTTTATGTTGATGACATTATTGTCTTTGGATGCAGTTTGGCACACCATAACGACAATTTAGTTAATGTATTCCAAAGACTGAGAAGATTCAATTTGAAACGGATCCAGTTCCAACAAATAAAGATGAAGTTAGAAGATTTGTAGCGTTCTGTAACTACTACAGGCGGTTTATACCGATGTTCGCTGATATAGCGAAGAGTTTAAACGACATGCAAAAGAAAAATAAGACATTTGTGTGGAGCCAAGAGTGCCAAAATGCATTTGATACCCTAAAAAATCGATTATTGAAACCTCCCATACTTCAATATCCAAATTTTACAAAGCCTTTCGTTTTAACAACTGATGCTTCTAATTATGCTCTTGGAGCAGTTTTATCCCAAGGAGAGATTGGTTCTGATTTACCATTTTCGTACGCCAGCACGACTTTGTCTAAGCATGATTTGAATAAACCTGTGATAGAGAGAGAATTCCTTACCATATATTGGGAAATCAATTTCTTTAGGCCATATCTTTATGGTAGACAATTTTTAGTTATCACAGATCATAGACATTTGGTCTCCTTATATACACACAGAAATCTTCAAAAATGACTCGTATAAGAATGGATCTATGCGATTACGATTTTGAAATAATTTACAAGAAAGGCAGGATGAATACAAATGCAGACGCCTTGTCACGAATAACCTTGAATAGTGAATCCGTGAAGGCAATGATTCCAAATAGAACTGATGATAGAAGATACTAGCTATAACAAGAAGTAGGCAGAAGAGACAGTTGATTGTAGAGAAGCCTAATATGAACACTGAGTACACTTTGAAACAAACTCCTAATAAAATCTTTGTTTGGAGTTGTACATCAGTAACGGGCATGCGAGATACAAGAAGACTTAGATTTATACCCCAGGAGGATGAAAGAAAGTCGTCGATAGATATAAATAATGATGTTATTATTGCAAGATGAAGCGATAATCCAAAGAGCAACCAGTTGACTTTGGAGAAACTGACATCAAAAATGCATAGGTTTGGAATACGAGAGCTAGCTAAAAACAAGAAAGATAATATATTTAGAACTATGTCCGTGGTAGAATTTAAATCAGTATTTAATGAGATGCAAGGAAGAAGAGAAACAGATTTAAAGATTTTTTTTATATTCCTCATGTACCAGAAAGGGTAGTTTGCAGAGACAAACAATCAAAATTAATAGCTGAATATCACAACTCGCCTAATGGTGGACACTTGGGTTTCAGAAAGACTACGCTGAAGCTAAAACAGCAATACGTATGGAAAAATATGTGCAAAATGATAAAGAAGTATACGTGACGCGCAAAATAGAAAGGGACCTAAGGTTGAAAACCAGTTTTGTTCAAAAGTGCCATTTTAAAAATTAGGTCCCTTTCTATTTGCGCTTAGGATCGTCGACTTCACTTTCATAAAACGCGCATATCTCTGGGAGGGAATACTTTTGACGAATGGGATCAGTCTCATTCGATCCTCAGATGTTGTCCACATCAAAAAAAAAGTGAAAACTTGATGAAAACTTTTGTTCAGGAGAGCCATTTTAAAGATTAGGCCCCTTTCTATTTGCGCCAAGAATCGTCGACTTCCCTTTCATTAAACGTGAATATCTCTGGTATGGAACACTTTTGGGGCATGGGATCGGTCTCATTCGATGCTCAGATGTTGTCCATATCAAAAAAAGAGAAAAAATAGTGAAAATTGATTTTTTTTTACCCTTAGGTCCCTTTCTCTATGCGCTGTCACATATACTAAGCTGCTCACAGTGTAGAATAAACAAACATACTAAAGAATATCTTACTCTAACTGATACTCCGGAAACAAGTTTTGAGGTAGTATCTATAGATACTGTAGGTCCGTTGAGATTATCTAACCATTACAGCTATCCTTACAGCATCCTTACGATACAGTGCGATTTGTCAAAATTTATTGTGGCGTGTCCTATGGAAACTAAGGAGGCAAGAACAATTGCAAAAGTTTTAGTAGAACAATTCATATTAGTTTACGGGACTTTCAAGGTTCTGAAATCGGATAAGGGTACCGAGTTTTCAAACCAATTAATGCTTGAGATATGTCGTTTGTTAGATATAGAACAAATATTTAGTGCACCATATCACCACGAAACTTTGGGCTCGTTAGAACGAAATCATAGAGTACTTAATGAATTTTTGTTGAATTTTTCCAAGAACGATGAATGGGACACCTGGATACCATATTTTGCATTAGCGTATAATACTACACCACACTGGAAACTGGATGCTCTCCATATGATTTAATATTTGGTAAATTGCCCTACTTGCCTAGTGATGAAATAAGAAATGGAAAGCTATTTTACAACATGGAGGATTATGCCAATGAGCTGTAACAAAGATTAAAATGTTCTCTAGGGAAAACGAAGGAATATTAAAAAATGCTGAAAAAAGAGAGTATTCCGAGAGGAGAACTTAAACCCTCTTAATATGTCTGTGAGGGATCTCGTCCTCTTAAGAGTCATAAATAGAAAGAAAAACCATTCACCATATCATGGACCATACCGAATAGTCGAAAGAGAAGGGGTTAACTCCTTGATAGTTATAGAAGGAAAAGTAAAGAAATACCATAATAATATGTTGAAGAAATAGGTTTTAATTTGAAAATACATAAGATATTTACAGTTAGAATAAGTTTATTAAATTTAGTATAAGTTTATTTATACATTAATATTGTAAAAATAATTTTTAATGTAAATAAAAATCTTTTTTTAAAGCGGGAGGGTGTAGTGTTATTGGCTATTGAAGTATATCGATTATTTATGTTATGCCATCCCTAGCCTTAATTACAGCTGATCGATAGCTGATTAGTTCTAAAAATATTGTTTAGTTTTAAGGATACATGAATAAAAAGAATTAGAATTAAGAGTACCGTTAATTATGTTTAAAATAAGATGTTTTTAGAAATAAAGGACATTAAAGTTTCAAAGTCAAAACTGCCAATAACTCGGCATTGTTTTATTTTATACAACAATAAGAAGCACTAATTAAAGTGCTGCCAAAAAAACTGCTTTAGCGCTTTTGAGTGCACACAAGCAAACTCCTTTTTTATTGCTGGTGGCGTATTTAAGCGCCGGCACAATAACCAGGCAGGCCTACAATAGAACAACAACACAAATACCTTCATGAGATTTTAATAAAAATCCGTGCTTTCAGGCAATGGCGAAAACGTAGATATCGCAATCATTTGGCTGATTAAAATAGCCACCTGATTGCGATATCTCTTAATTATAAATCTTTTGAATTATACATTAAAAAATATATAACAATTTGTAAATCTAAACTTTTTTGTTGATCGTCTGGCTCCAAAATTAACTAAAACACTTGATGTTTTGTTTAAAATTTACTTAATTCCCTATATTTCGAATAACTTCGTAAGACATTTTCTGGGGATATTTTAAATTTAAAACAATTAAAGTTTTACTGGTGTGTTTTAATTAATGACTCCAAGCCTAACGATAACCAACAAAGTATACAAAATTAAAAAATCCATTTGTTAATCTTTTATCTTAGGAATCAAAACCGTTAACACTGAATAAAACTTTGCATGTCTTTGAGGATTTCTGCATTAAATACAACACAAAAATCACTTTCAATGAAATTAATGCAGTCATTTCTAAGTACAGAGGTAGGGTGCGGAAAGACTTTGCCGACAATACAGATATTTCAAGTCAAAGCCAAGAAATATATACAATGCAGAAAGAAACTTCAATTACAACTGACCAACCGTGTGACACAGTTAATTCAGCTGACAAAATAATTCAGTAATTTTTTAACCTGTTAGTTGAACCAACTGAAAATTTAGACGACCCAAAATCCATTTCATTCATGCAAGTTCATCCGAATAAAAGCTCTCAAGATGTCTCTCAAGGTATCTCCGACCTGAAATCGGTCTAGGATATATGGTAAATTAGGCCATTATCTACTCCCTCAGACTTATCTGGGAAACCAGGCCGTAATTTACTCCTTCAATCCTATCTGGGGGCCTCTTGATGTTTGATAAGGGTCGACCAGACGTGGCCCTTAGGGGGCCTTCAATAATGTCGTCCATATTTAAGGATGAGATTTAGTGCATGCCATATATCTCCGATCTGAAATCGGTCTAGGATATATTGTAAACCACGCAGTAATCTTATCTTTCAGAAAGATCTGGGGACATCTTGCTGATTGATAAAGGTTGACCAGAAGTGCCCCTAAAAGGGCCTCTTATAATGGCGTCCATATTGAATGAATACATTAAATGCATGTCATATATCTCTGACCTGAAATCGGTCTAGGATATATGGTAAATGAGGTCGTGATCTACTCTCTCAGACCTATCTTGTGACAGCTTGATGGTCGATAAGGTTGACCAGAAGTGCCCCAAAGAGGCCTCCAGTAATGGCGTCCATATTGAAGGAAGACATTTATCTGAAATTTATCGATCTGAAATCGGTCTAGGATATATGGAAAATTAGGTCGTAATCTACTCCCTCACACCTATTTGGGGACATTTCGACGTCTCGATTAAGGTCAAGCGAAAGTGCTCATAAAGGGGCGTCCAATGATGGCGTCCATATTTAAGGAAGACATTTAGTGCATGAATATATCTCAGATTTGAAATCGGTGTAAGATATATGGTGAATTAGGCTATAATCTTCTCTTTCAGACATATCTAGGAACATCGCGATGGTCAAACGGAAGTGTCCCTTAACCGGCCTCCAATAATGTCGTCCATATTTAAGGAAGACATTTTGTGCATGCCATACATCTCCGATCTGAAATCGGTCTCGGATATATGGTAAATTAGGTCTTGATCTACTCCCTCAGACATATCTGGAACATATAGGTGGTCGATTAAGGTCGAGCGGAAGTGTCCCTAAAAACCTATCTGGAAACATCTCGGTGGTCGATTTCAGGTCGACCGGAAGTGCCCCTAAAAGGGCCTCCAATAATGTCGTCCATATTTAAGAAAGACATTTAGTGAATGCCTTATATCCCCGATCTGAAATAGGTCTTGGATATACGCTAAATTAGGACTTAATCTACTCCTTCAGACTTATCTGGGGACATCTCGATGGTTGATTAAGATCGACCTCGAATAGTGGCGTTCATATTGAATGAAGACCTTTAGTGAATGTCATATATCTCCGACCTGAAATCGGTCTAGGATACATGGTAAATTAGGCCGTAATCTACTCCCTCAGACTTATCTGGTGACATCTCGATGGTCGATCCAGGTCGACCGGAAGTGCCCCTAAAGAGGCCTACAATAATGGTGTCCACATTAAAGCAGACATGCAATATATCTCCGATCTGGATCTGGGAACATATCGGTGGTCGATTAAAGTCGAACGAAAGTGCCCCTTAACTTTCCTCCAAAAATTACATGCTATCGAGAAAACGTGTTAATATACAATCAACGCAAAATGTTTTTTATCTTATGTTGTAATATATGTAATATATTATTACTTCTCATAGATTTATCATAAATTTCAAGTATTTAACGAAAAAGAGATGAATTTTGAAATTCTCAGTCAAGCAGCAAAATTTCTCAGTCGCGCTGCCCATTAGGGTATTTCGGTCGCGGACAAATTTAACTTATAAATTTATCTTCACACCCTTGTACGATATACCGTGGCCCTGCCATTTAGATCCGAACTAAGTGGGAAACTTCCACCCGCGATAGGCCTTACTTCAGTGCCCTCAATCGGTTGAAACATATGGAAAGTCGATTTGTACGGGAACCGGATCTTGCTCAAGAATATGTAAAGTTTATATCTGAATATCAGCCATTGGGGCATATGGTTAAGGCGGGCTCCTATCCTGAGGAGTTTCATTCACAGGTATATTTTCTGCCCCACCATGCCGTATTAAGGGACAGCAGTTCCACTACAAACTTGCGTGTAGTCTTCGATGGCAGCAGTAAAAGTCCGGCCTGTTCTTCTTTGAACGATAAACTGTGCCCCGACTATGAACTGTCATTTTAAGACTTCAAAGAGTGACGTGTGGTACCAGCGCTGCCCTTTTATATTTATACACGTCTTACATCAACTGGCTCAGGACGAGGATCGTATCCCGACGGTTGTGATGTGTTGATGACTGATACCTAAGTCTATGATGTAATTTCCGACATAGATTCTGTATCTTAGGCGGTATATCGCCAAATAGAACTTGTAAAATTGTTGGCTGCTGGTGGATTTAACCTGCGAAAGTGGACATCAAATTCGGCCGAACTTATGGCTCATATCCGCGAAAACTTTCGGGAAAAGTCCGGTGTAACTGATTTCAGTAATCAAAATATAATAAAGGCATTAAGTCTATCATAGAACCAAATAGATTGGAAGTCATTGTCTTTCTTGCCTAAAATTGACCCAACGTGCGACGAATTAAATTCTGAACTGATTTATATCTGTCTTATTGCTTTAGTCACCTTCAGTAGCAACGCAACAAAATTGGTGCTTTCGAACATATATCAGTTTATATTAATGAACTACTCTTCCTGGTTGAAGAAACTTGGTTCGGCATAATTTGTCTTTAAATGATTGATTTTTTAAATAAAATCGAAGTAGTAATGGCGAATGTCACTTTTCATTCAGCCAAAATGGGCGACTTTCGTAACGGCGCCGAAGAACACACAGAACAAGAAGAACGAAGACAATGTGATTGGTACGGATTACGCATGCCATTACTAACCTCAGTTGAATTACAACATTCAAAATTACATGCCCGCTTAATTTGTGCATAACATGGAAAATATTGTTTCATCAAATGACCAAAAAACTCAACAAAGCGAAAGACCAAGTATTTTCAGTTTCCTGTTGACAAATGCAGTCAAATTTGCCAACAGGAAACTGAAAATAAGTTTAAATTTATTTACATTACTCAGTTGCGGAAGGAAAAATCATATGAGAAAATAAGCTGGTAAAAATTTAAACACACCAAATGTCAGCAAACTTGCTACATACAGCCAAACTATTGAATGGCTGTAAACGGAAATTCGATATGGCATCAATATTGGCACTTGTAAGCTCAGAACAGGTCACGGACAATGGTGGAAGTGCAAACAAATTGCATTATTTGGAAACACATCTAAACCATATGAACAAAATGATGTGAGCATTATTTGCAATACGGATGCAGACGACGAATATGACATGAATATTTAATCAAATGTACAAATTATGCTTTTTTATGAGTATTATCATAAAGACTGAATAAAGTATCGTGGATTGGAGGAACAACCATAGTAATAACAATTATCCTGATCTTCGTTTCTGTTTACGTAGAAATAACTAAGACAGTATTAAGAAGTCATTGAGAAAATCTTTCCCAATAGTTTATATAAAAATCGAGCAGCTTATTTTCGACGACTTCATAAATACTTTCTTATTTAACTTTACGGTAAGTTTTAATTATTAAATTTTGTAGCGTTATATCGTTTTGAATATTACCTATAATTTAATATATTAGCTGGTCACCCTAATCCAGTATTTGCAACATAATGTTAAAACAACAACAATAGCTTTCTATTACTTCATGTAGTTGGTTGATATTTCTTTATTTTCTCTCTTCTTTTGATTTGTTTCAAGATCAAGGACAATCAGTCTGCGGTCATTAATCTTTGCTGTTAAATTCTGATCTTTGTTGTAAGTCTTGTTGTCTCTTCGTATTCTATTTCTTAGCTCTTCTTACTGTAGCTAGGCTTGAAAGCAAAGAAACAGAAAATAATAGAAACGTTTCCCTTTCCAAAAATGAAGTAGGAGCAGAGACACAGTCGTTTCGTCTAACTCAATCTAATAAGTATTTCTGCTTGCTGCAAGGGGAAATTGTATAACTGAATTTTTCAATTAATGTGAAACTGAACAATAATACTAAATAAAATAACCAAACAGTTTAAGTTTTCAATTAAAGCTTTTTTATTATTGGTGGTTCAACTGAGCCAGTGTTAAAACTATTACATTTTAATGGTGCGGAAACCTGGGAGTTATATTACAATTTTCAAGGAGAAAAACAATCAAATAAATAAATTAAACTAATGGAACTCTAAAATAATTTTGAATAAAAACTGTGGCTCAATAAAATGCAACTTATATTAGTAAATAAATTATATGCCGTAGGTTATTAGAGGAAAAACCTAAATACGTGATGCAACAAAAAAAAAGGAATCGAATTAAATTTACAGAGCAAAGTGAATTGAAATTCCTTTTGTTTATAATTGTTCTTTGATTTTTACAAACTAAAATGAAAGGTGTGTCGAGGGCGATTGACGACCAACAGGTGTTGCACAATCACTTAAAAAGAATTATTGCCGACTTCACGAAACTATAGAAGGTGGACAAAACGCGCGGGTTGTGTCAGAATTTTTTTAATAAAATCAATGAAATTAGGAAGAAAATCTTTTGAGGTTAATCATTACAAATCTATTCCACCGAGTGTGGTAATGATATTTACTATGAGTTTATTCGGCGCTTTTAAGTAGTATTCGGCGCTAAGGGTAGACTTATCGATTTGTTACCGACTTTGTGACCAAACGTCCCCATGTTGTTTGTGTTGGATCTCTTATCGAGATATGTTCGTTTCTTTAGTCCTAAATAACCACAGTATGTCTTAGGTTCAAAAGTACTACTATCTCAAAAGCTCTTGTAGAGGTAGGCCATTGACTATCGTTAAAAACTATTTGACATTCGAGAGTCAAATGGCTTATGTGATAGCATTAAAGCTTATTGTATACATTGCGAAATTGTTTAGCCCTTCTGGCAACCATGGATATTAAGAGCGATAATTGGGATCCCATTCTTATTTATATTACTGTTTGCAATCTGGATCTTCAAACCTGTAAGGGATGGGAACAATTGTTGAAAGCCACAGCGGAAATTTCTAAGATAGATGAGTTGTTTTCTTTCCTGGAGAATGCCTCTCGTACGCTTGAGTCTATAAACGATCACACAGAGCACTCCTTTAAGGCATCGAAAAATGCTTTTTGTAAAGAATATAAGGTCCGTCGAGTGATATGGTATCTGTTAGTGATGAAAAACAAATCTGGCAACTCGGCATGTACAGCTAAACTTAAATCGCTCCACCGAAAAATAAAGAAAATAAATAATAACAATTTAATTTAAGTGTAGCAACGTTTTCGTTTGACAATATTAAGTAACCGCAAAGTGTAATTTAATGTTGTAACATTTTATTTTGTCGAAGAGCAGTTGGTGTAATTCACAAGTCTCATTGTAAATAATATCAAAGTGAAGAGGCGCATTTTTTGCCATACGTATGTACATAGACGTACAATTGTATCGACTGTTTATTTATTGATCTCTGCAATGGCTCCAAATGTTCGAGTTTGTAAAGTATAGGTCCAAGCTGCAAAATAATGTACCAAAAACCATATTTAGTGTGTGTTGCAGCGGTTGTAATAAATATTTTCACTCAAAGTGTGCAGACATTCCAGAAGCAGAACTTCTGTTCAACAAGTCCTTGACATATTGTTGTCAAAGTTGTAGCGATCCTTGCATCAACAAAAGTAATCTAAAAGAATGCCTCACTGAGTTTGAGGAAACTTTAAAGAGATAGCTGGAAGAGAAACAAAACTAACAACACTAATGGCCGATATCAAGGATCAGGTACGAGAACAACAAAAGGAGCTTGATGAACACTTTAAGCAATGTATGTCTTCGTTTAAATGCAAAATTAACGAGCTTGTTAGAGATTTGCGTAATGAATTCAATGGTCGAGTCAATGAATTAAGAAGCGAAATTAACGAATGCCGAAATAACATGATTCACATGGGCCATAATATCCGGAAGAGACAAGAGCTATTAGAGAAGCAAAGTTTTGTTTCGCAGAGGAGGTTGAACCTTGCGAACATAGTAATAAATGGTCTTCCGCAAGGTATTCAAGACATCAGAGAGCCTATAAAGAAGATTAGTAGTCTGTGCAAAGTGCAGTTGAATTCTTCGGATATGCAACATAGATGGTGTTTTGCCAGTGGAAATCTGTGCTTGTAAAGTTTAACACTGTGTATACAAGAGATAGTATAATGGCTACCTGCCACAGAAATGGCCCTTCACTTCTTAGTGATGTTATAGGGGGTGAAGTTCGCTCTAGGATAAACCTTTAGTGATCACCTGACATCAGATGCTGCAAGAATAACTCATAATGTTTCGAAAATTGCGTGATCGGAAACATATCATTAAATAAATGGCGACGATCCAAAAGTAAATATTGTGTTTAGAGATGGTACCGATAAAGTGTTAACCTCTCAGGAATGTGAGGGTATATTAAGTATTACTAATCCATCTGCAGGACACTTATAATTGCTGCACCAAATCTGATCTGATTGTTTTTTGTGATTTGCTTATAGGAGTCAAAAGTTCTTTACCTAATTAAGTAATTATCGATAAGTATATTACTTGTGACCTTCCCGGAATCCAAACTGATGGTCTGGTATTATGTTATTTGACACGAGGAACGGTATTATTTTCGATAAAAGAACTTTTTCAAATAGTTTGGATAAGCAGGGAAGCAAACCATCAAACAAGTAAACC
Source organism: Hydrotaea diabolus (assembly GCA_963513945.1). NCBI lineage: Eukaryota > Metazoa > Arthropoda > Insecta > Diptera > Muscidae > Hydrotaea > Hydrotaea diabolus. The sequence continues at coordinate 4,179,696 of OY740721.1, forward strand.
GTCTGACACAAGCAATTGAAAAATCTTTTGAACGGCGAGAATATTGCTGCGCCGTATTTGTGGATGTTGCTCAAGCATTTGACAAAGTCTGTCACTTTGGCTGGACCTACAAAATTTGCAAATACTGACCGGCTAATACGCATCGAATTCTTGAGTCTTACTTAGAAAACCGCAGATTAAGAGTCAAATGTGGGCAACACGTCACCGATGACCGCGAAATACTAGCAGGTGTGCCCCAGGGAAGCTTCCAGGGGCCTAACCTTTGCCTTCTGTTTACCTCAGATATCCCTACCAGCCCAAACGTGCTAACATCCACTTTTGCCGACGATACCGCTATAATGACCGCACATAAAAAGCAGGATATTGCTTCTATGAATCTAGGTGTACATCTCAGACGAGTAGAATCTTAAGGTCCATCAACTTCACTGGCTTCTAAACGCGAGCTCAAAACTAAGCCTTAAATATAAGGTACAACAGCGCAATCAAACCCATCTGGTTATACGGTGCCCAGCTATAGGGCAATGCAAGATCGAGCAATCTCGACAAAATCCAAAGAGTCCAATCGAAGACATTGCGGCTCAGTACCGGTGCCCCTTGGTAAATGAGGAATGAAAACATCCACCGAGACTTAAAAATACCTCTCGTTAAAGAGGCAAATCAAAAAATCAATATAAAGCACAAAGAGAAGCTCGAACGCCATGATAAAATACTTGCTAGACAATTATTGTGCAGTCCAAGCTCTTTAAGACTTCGGAGAAACGAACGCCGTGCTTTCTTATCTATACTTGCGCTTCATCCGTAACAGTAATCGCGAACACACGCGCCCGAAAGACTGTTTAGAATTCTTTTTTCTACGTCACGTGGCTTAAATGCTCTTATACGTGATCTTTAAAACAGTCAATATCAATCGCGGACGATCACTCAAAAAAGACTGTGTAGAATCCCTTATTCTACGTCACGTGGCTTAAATGCTCTCATACGGGATCCTTAAAATAGTCAACACGAAAATCCTACTAAACCTAAATTACGTCGTCCACTCTGCTATTCTAGAGTTATCCGTTATACATACATAACTAGAGTTATTCACTCTACATAATATCGCGAACATTCTGTAAATGACTGTAAGGGTCCTCTGGCCCTTTATCACGAGGTTTAAGCCAAACCAGGTTTAAAACTCTCAGACATGTGATCCATACCAGTTATATACTATTTTGACCAAATTAATTAAAATTCCTCCCAATTAGCAGAGATCCACATTACAAGAAATCCATACTAGGATTTATTATTGAATTATACTTAAAATTCGTATACTTATTGTTAGGCTTAATTAGGCAGATTCAATAATTTAAATAAAGCATATATAAAAAAAGTATATCACCTGAATGCTGTTTTCAGGGTTAGTGTGTATTGAAGTCTAATCTTTTTTATATACTTTTTTTTATTTTTTGACTGCATTTAATGTCAAGTCCCGAATGTGATGTTTATACATAACGTTGGAAGCATTATAGGTGATCATCGGTTACTTGATTCTCAATTAAGTTCCCATGACAATGATAATTACTTTGTTCATTTTAACTGTCAGAGCTTTAACGTTACTCCAGGTCCTTCTTAACTTTCCCAAAAAAGAAAAGTAATGGAAGTCAGCTCACTAGATCTTTTGGGCATTAGCGAAACCTGTTTGAAGCCTACCGTCCATCCAGAAGCGCTAGTATTGCCGGGATCTCCTCTTGTACGGTCTGCCGTCCAAATCAAACGGGTGTAGCCCTATTTAAATCTAAAAAAAAAATTATATCGGGACAATACATATTTATCGCTATATCGCGAAATGCCTTTTTATATACTACTGTACATTTTCCAATGCAGCGCACGGAGCAATTTGTTGAATACAATGTTTTTGATCAAGATGAATTGTACGACGCATTCTCCGTTTTAAATTTCTCCAATAACTACAACACCGCAGATGTTAATTTGCAATTGGAAGATATCATGTCAGGATTGGCTTCTGTTCATTCTGTTTTCCCCATAAAGAGGAAACGGTTGAATTACTGAGTAATGAATGGTTTTCTTCTCCACAGATAGTGTAACACTACTCCATAAGGGATCTGGCCTAAAGCTTTTCTTGAGAGTGTAGGTGGTGAAAATTGGGAAATCTATTCCCATTCTTTTTGCCGGTAGCAATAGTTCTAAGACCTTATGGAACCGTCTTCGAAATAATGGATTGTTAAGAGATGTTTCATCGCCAGAGATGGCCAACGTTGACGTAGAGGAATTAAACACATTATTTATTAATAACCAACTGACTAGGTCGACTGATAGTAGTTTTAATAACCAAATTATTGGAAATGATGGGTTTTCTTTTTATAACGTCTCCTCAAATGACTTGTTACAGGCTTTTATGCCAGTCAAACCTAACGCCTCTGGTTGTGATAATATATCTCTTAAATTTCTTAAAGCAGTGTTTCCGTTTATATCAAATCACCTTCTTCATTTAGTGAACACTAATAATGATCTCCTGCTTTCCTAGTGATTGGAAAGTAGCCAAAGTGACACCAATTCAAAAGAAGTGAAGCTCGAATTATCCTGATAACTTAAGACCTATTTCTTTGCTTCCTATCCTGTCAAAAGTTGTGGAAAATATTCTTAAGCGGCAGTTGCTAGGCCATATTGAGAGTCAATCGCTGCCAACTGATTGTCAATGTGGTTTCCGGAACGACAGGAGTACCTCTGATCTTTTAATTGGCCTTACTGACTCAATAAGGAAGAATACTCATAATCAAAAAATGTTTATGGTTTTGTCTTTGGATTTAGAAAAAGCCTTCGATAGGGTAGATTATAGAATTTTGATAAACAAATTGCATAAAGAATATGGACTTGGGAAAAGTGCCTGTAGTTTAATGCTATCTTATTTATGTGGTAGAAAGAAGTTTGTTCGTGTCAATGGTGTTTCATCGTCTGTTTTGTCTGTTACGAGTGGGGTCTCTCAGGGCTCAGTTCTTGGTCCAATTTCCAGTATTTGGATGTTTTACAAGCCAGAATTAATTATGTTTTAAAATTATTAAGCGTATGGATGTCCTCCAACAGGCTTTGTATTAATATTTCTAAACAAAGGCAATACAGTTTTCATCATCATATTCTATCAACCTAGATTTTTAATACAATGGTACGTCTATAGAATTCGTTCAGAGCATTACGTGTTTGGGAATTGTGCTGGATAACAAATGTCGCTTTAAAGAACATATTCGCAGTATTGCTTAAGTTATAAGTTTCACACTTCGTCAACTATACAACACCAATTTAGTTTTACCTCGTTGGGTGGAAACAAAACTGGCTCATGGCTTAATTATGCCAAATATTTTGTACTGCCTAGAAGTATATAAAGTACAGGAAATACTCAAAGTAATATAAATATAATAAAGGCAGTGTTCCATAGAGTTATGCGCTATTTATATATTTTTAAGCCATATGCTCTCATATCGCCGTTTTGAATGACTTTTAAGGCTGTTCCTCTTGTTGAATTTGTCCACCATCAGTTGCTATACTTTTTTTTACAAGATATACAAAATTCAAACTCCTTTGTTTCTAGCAAATTCATTTTTCTTCAGTCACTCAATTTGCAACAGAAGCTAATTATTCCAAAGGTAACACCGCTAATGGATCGATCATTCCTCGTAAGAGTATCCCGACTATTTAACATTTTATTAAACAGTTTAAAAACGTTTACTTTATCTTCCACGAATTTCGTAAACATTTAATGGAACATTTTCATTCAAGTACAGAGTAATGCTTTTTTATATTATTTTCCGTGGTTTCTTGATTATCACCCTCTCTCTTTTATTAGGAAAAATCAGGATTATTTTAATTTATATTTTTTTTTTATTTTATACTGAATTTTTTCTAGTAGTTTATGATGTTCTTTTTAACATTGTAATTTAGCTTTAATAGGCCCCCAATCGGCTTCGAATTACATGCATTAAAGTTCAGAACAGGTCGCGGACAATGGTAGAAATGCAAAAAATATGTTACTTGGAAATACATCAAAACCATATGAACAAATGATGTGAGCATTATTTGCTATACAGATGCAGACAACGAATTTGAAATGAAAATGTAATCAAATGTAAAAATTAAGCTTTTTTATGGGTATTACCATCGACTAAAGGTTAAATAATGTATCGTGGCTTGGGCGAACAACCATAGTAATTACCAATATTAATCTTCATTTGAGTTTTACTACTGATCTTCGTTACTGCTTACGTAGAAATAATAAAGACAGTATTAAGAAGTCATAGAGAAAATCTTTCCCAACCTTTTATTTAAAAATCAAGCAGCCTAATGTTGTCGTTGTACAACCTCATGAAACACATGGGTTGGATATTTACTTTACATTAAATTTTAATTATTAAATTTTGTTGCATTGTATCGTTTTGAATATAATTTAATATATTGGTTGGTCACCCTTACCCAGTATTAGCAAAATATGCAAAAACAACAACAATAGCTTTTTATTACTTATTCTAGCTGGTTAATATTTCCTTATTTTCTGTCTTCTTTCGTTTTGTTTCAAGATCTAGGCCAAAAAGTTTGCGGTGATGGATCTTTGCTGTTAATTTCAGATCTTTGTTGTAAGTCTCGTTGTCTTTTTGTACTCTGTTCCCGAGCCTTTCTTACTGCTGCTTACTTTCCTTGCCCTTTCCAAAAATTAAATAGAAACAGACACAGACGTTTAGTTGAAACTTAATCTAATAAGTATATCTAACTTGCTGCAAAGGGAAATTGTATAACTATGACTTTTCTAGTTAATGTGAAGTTGAACAATAATACTAAATTAAATAACCAAACAGTTTAAGTTTTAAAAGCGTTCGTGTTTCAACTGAGCAAGCGTTAAAACTGTTACTTTTTTATAAATAAATTTAACTCTAGGAATACTAAATAATTCTGAACAATAGTTGTGGCTCAATTAAATTTAACCTTTATTGCTACAAGTATATGAATTATTTGCGGTAATTTATAAAAAACAAAACGGTGAACACCTGACCGGCAACACATGGCAGCAGACGAATTAAGATTGCTAAGCCAAGTGAATTGAAAATCCTTGTTAGATTTTTACAAACTAAAATGAACGATATGTTGAGAGCCATTGACGACAAACAGGTGTTACACAATCACTTAAAAAGAATAATTTCCTTCTTCACTAAACTATTGTATGAGGACAAAACGAGAGGGTTGGTGTCAGAATTTTTTTCATAAAATCGATGAAATTAGGCGATCTTTTGAGGTTAATCATGACAAATCTATTCCGCGGAGTGAGGTCCCCTTTCTAAGTAATGATATTTACTATGAGTTTATTCGGCGCTATCTGGGCTGCAAGGGCAGACTTAACGATTATATTACCGACTTTCGATTATATTACCGACTTACCCCATGTTCCATGTGGTTTGTGTTGGATCTCTTATCGAGATATGTTCGTTTCTTAAGTCCAAAATAGCCACAGTCTGTCTCTGGTTCTAAAGTACTTCTACCTCAAAACCTCTTGTAGAGATACGCGATTGGCTATCGTGAATAAATATCCTGCCTCGGAGACAAGTTACGAACTGGCCTTGTCTGCTCTTTCTAAGAGGTACCACAACAAGAAGAACATTGCTGATACGGTGTTTCGTAAACTCTTTGACATTTCAGTGTCAAATTGCTTATGTGATAGCATTAAGGCTATATTGTATACAACGCGAAATTGTTTAGCCCTTCTGAGTACCATGGATATCAAGAGCGACAATTGGGATCCCATTCTTATTTATATTACTGTTTGTAAACTGGATCTGCAAACCTGTAAGGAATGGGAACAATCGGTGAAAAGCTCAACGGAAAACTCTAAGAGAGATGAGCTGTTTTCTTTCCTGGAGACTGCCTTTCGTACGCTTGAGTCTATAAACGATCACTCAAAGTCCTCCCATAAGGCATCAAAAATGCTTATTCTGCTGTTGCAAGCGTCATCTGCTCTACATATGTTGAGTATTCGCTTCCTTGCCGTTATATTTTCGAAAAAATATGTAGAAATTGTCTCATTGGTGTGCTTTTTTCGACCGATTACTGAGCCGATGTCAGTCGTGCAACATGTCGCATCATACTGTGGTTCACAGCGAAATTACTGCAAGGACCAACACGATTACTTCCGACAGATCTGCCAAATCAGGTGCAATAGCCTCCTAGAAAGCAAGGCTAATACTACTTCTGAAAATCATTTGAATACACATACTACGAGTATCCACAGTCTCCTGTCAGTATTCCACGCCAATGTAATGTCCAACGTTTTGATTGCCAGTGTTCGAGTTGTTGTGAAGAATGATAACCTGTGTGTAATATTGGACCAGGGCGAACCGGCCTCTTTATTTAGTGAAAACACCGCTGAGTTTGGTGAAACTTTAAAGAGATAGCTGGAAGGAAAACCGCTAATGGCCGATATCAATATTTTAATCAAGGATCAGGTACGAGAGAGATTCAGAGATTTGCGTAATGAATTCAATGGTCAATGAAATAAGAAGCGAAATTAATGAATGCCGAAATAATATGATTCACATGGACCAAGATATCCGGAAGAGGCAAGAGCTATTAGAGAAACAAAGTCTTGTTTCTTCCGCAAGGTATTCAATACATCAGAGCGCCTATAAAGAAGATCAGTAGTCTGTGCAAAGTGCAGTTGAATTCTTCGGATATACAACACAGCTGCTGTTTTGCCGGTGGAAAATCTGTGCTTGTAAAGCTTAATTCTGTGTATACAAGAGATAGTATTATGGTTAACTATCACAGGTATGACCCTCTACTCTTCAGTGATCTTATAGGGGGTAAAGTTCGCGCTAGGATATACCCTAATGATCACCTGCCATCAGATGCTGCGAGAATAATTCATATGTGTCGAAAATTGCGTGATCGAAACCATATCCTTATATAGACTCTTATTAATGACGACGTTCCAAAACTAAAAATTGTATTCAGAGAGACGTCTCAAGAATATGAGGGTATGTTAAGTATTACTAATCCATCTGCATGCCACTTACACTTGCTGCTCCAAATCTGATCTCTTTTTGTGATTTGCTTATAAGAATAAGAAGTTCCTTACCTAATTAAGAATTTGTCGATTAGTATATTACTTGAATGCTGTTTTTTAGTGATAGTGTGCATTAAAGTCTTAACTTTTTTTATTTATTTTTTATTTTTCGACTGCATTTAATGTCAAGTCCCGAATTTAATTTTAAGACATTAATTATTTCTAAGCATAACGTTGGATGCATTATCGGTGATCATCGGTTACTTGATTCCCAATTAAGTTCCCATGACAATGATTTTAACTTTGCTCATTTTAACTGTCAGAGCTTTAACGTTACTCCAAGTTCTTCTGAACTTTCTGAAATAAGAAAAGTAATGGAAGGCAGCTTACTAGATCTTGTGGGTGTTAGCGAAACCTAGTTGAAGCATACCATATCATCCAGAAGCGTAAGTATTGCCTGGTTCTCTTGTTGCAGGGTCGACCGTCCCACTGAAAGGGGTGTATCTAAGAAGTTGATTTATAAAGTTGTCCATAGGGGTACAAATTGTAGAGTAGTGGAATGTCTTTTCGTGGAGATTGGGGCGTGGGGAGAGAAACTGCTAGTAGGAACCGTATATCTTCCTCATGGAAATATTGATGAGTTAGAGAATGATGCTGCTGATTTATTTGGTCGGTATTCTAATATTATAATTATGGGTGACTTCAATAACAATTTGTTTAATTAATCGTTCTCTAACATTGTTAGAGATTTTTGTGGATGGTTGGGTGTGCATGTAAATCACAACTCATGTCCAACGCATTTTGGTGGAGTTCATCAATCGACGTCGTTGATAGATCATTTTTTGCAATCTCACCCTGAACGCTTGATATACATATGTATCGCTATATCGCCACATGCGTTTTTATATAGTACTGTACATTTTCCAGTGCAGCGCACTGAGCGATTTGTTGAATTCGTCGATTACAATGTTTTTGAACAAGATGAGTTGTACGACGTTTTAAATATCTCCAATATCTACAATATCGCTGATGTTAATTTGCAATTGGAAATCATGTCAGGGTTGGCTTCTGTTCATTCTATATTCCCCTTAAGGAGGATAATGTTGAATTACAGGAAAAATGAATGGCTTTCTTCTTCACAGAAGAAAATCCCCATACGGGATCAGGCCTATAAAGCTTTTCTTGAGAGTGGAGGTGATGAAAATTGGGAAATCTTTTCTCATTCTTTTTGCCGGTAGCAATAGTTCTAAGACCGTATGGAACCGGCTTCGAAATAATGGATTGTTAAGAGATGTTTCATCGCCAGAGATGGCCAACGTTGACGTAGAGGAATTAAACACATTATTTATTAATAACCAACTGACTAGTTCGACTGATAGGAATTTTATTAACCAAATTATTGGGGATGATGGGTTTTCTTTTTATAACGTCTCCTCTAATGACTTGTTAAAGGCTTTTATGCCTGTCAAATCTATTGCTTCTGGTTGTGATGAGATATCTCTTAAATTTCTTAAAGCAGTTTATATTAAATCACCTTCTTCATTTAGTGAAAACTACTTATTAGGGACATAAATACTGTTACAACATTGAACACACCCATTTCAATAGTAGAACTGAACATACCCCGTTGATGTCATATGGATTTTGATAGCTAACCTCTATAGCGTTAGTCTGCAACGCGATTTTAATATTGTTTCAACTTTCATTATGGAGTGGTTAGATAATGAGAACCGTATCGCAGTAATAGCGCTTTTCAAGTGTGAAATGAAAAAAACGATATTTTCAAAACGCTCCGGCCACTAGGAATTAGCCGCAAGTTCTGCTACCGATGCATAAAACTGGAGACTGGAGATGTAAAACCCCGTCACCGGTTGGGCCGTCCACGCACAGTTCGAACACCGCATGTCATCAAAGCCGTTAAATTAATAATTCACAGAAATCCGCTCCGAAAACAGAAAATCATGGCCCGTGAGATGAATATCACGCAAAAGTCGATGAGTCGTATCATTAAAAAAGACGGGGCTTTCAAACGATGTACGCAAAAATCCACGAGTCGAATCATTAAAAAAAGACTTGGGACTTGGGGATTTCAAACGACGTACCGGACATTTATTGACTGTAGCTTAAAAAATAGAATTGAAAAATGCAAACGATTTTGGTGAGCACGCTGATAACTTGCACAGAAAAATTTTGTCCACCGATGAAAAAATTTCTGCCGTTCAGGAAAAATTTAACAAGCAAAATGGTAGATTGTATGCGCGGTCATCTAAGGAAGCATCTTAACTGATCCCAAGGGAAGAAAAGGGTCATCGCCCAGCTTCAGTCATGGTTAGGTGGGGTGTCTCTAACGATGGGGTCACTGACCTGCATTTCTGCGAACAAGGATTCAAAATTTACCAAGAAACCGTTTGGGAAGCTGTTATGAAGCCTCTTAACAATTCCCTGTTCCAAAACCAGCCATGGACTTTCCAGCAGGATTCAGCGCCGGCCAATAAGGCTAAAAGCCCCAGGCTTGGCTTTGAAACAATTTGCTAGCGTTCATTTCCTCCGAAGAATGACCCTCGAGCAGTCCAGATTTGAACGCATTGGATTACAAATTGTGGACGGTTTTAGAGGACAAGGTTTATCACAAAAGATACCCCACCATTGGATCTCTTAAGACTGTTTTGGTTCGAGCTGTGGCCAATTTTCGAATGGACGAGGTTCGTGCAGCTATTGACGATTGGCCAGTGCGACTTTAGGCGTGTGTAAAGGCAAAAGGCGGACATTTCGAATAAGTAGATTCTTTTTGGATACAATATACATCAAAAAATTATTTAAAAATATTTGGTCCAAAAACATTCAGTACTTTTTATTTTACAGCATTAAACGTGTGTAGCAGTATTTATGTCCTTACTAAGTATAATAATGACCTCCTGCTTTCCTAGTGATTGGAAAGTTGCCAAAGTGACACCAATTCAAAAAAAGTCAAGCTCGAATTCTCCTGATAGCTTACGACAGATTTCTTTGCTTCCTTAAGCGGCAGTTGATAGACCATATTGAGAGTCAATTGCTGCTAAGTGATTGTCAATGTGGTTTCCGCAACGACAGGAGTACCTCTGCTTTATTAATTGGCTATACTCATTGTGTATGGTTTTGTCTTTGAATTTGGAAAAAGCCTTCAATCACACTTCGTCAACTATACAACACCAATTTAGTTTTACCTCGTTTGGTGAAAACAAAACTGGTTCAAGACTTAAATGCCAAATATTTTGTACTGCCTAGAGGTATATACAGGAACTACTCAATGTAATATGAATATAAAAATGGCAGTGTTTCATAGAGTTATGCGCTATTTATATTCTGTTAAACCGTATGGTCACATATCGCCGTTTTAAATGCCTTTTTAGGCTGTTCCTTCTGTGGAAGTTGTGCACCATCGGTTGCTATACTTTTTTTACAATATATACAAAATTCAATCTTCTTTGACCCTAGCAAATTCATTTGTCTTCAATTACGCAATTCGCAACAAATTATTCCAAAGGTAACATGAAATTTTGTAAACATTTAATGGAACAGTTTCATTCTATTACAGAGTAATGCTTTTTTATATGTTTTTCCATGGCTTCTTGATTATCACTTATACGCTTTCATTGAGTTTTTCTCTCTCTTTTATTAGGAAAAATTAGGATTATTTTAATTTATATATTTTTTATAATATACTGATTTTTTTCTAGTAGTTTATGATGTTCTATTTATTATTTTGATTAATTATTTTTTTTAATTAGTGAAAACGCCGCTCAACATCAACAGCTTAAAAAATACAATACCTCTTCCTTGCCGTCACTAACCAGCTATTACTCCGGTCCGATACAGAGGAATAATTTCGAATAAGAAATAATAGCATTGATTTGTGAAGTTAATTGGTGGAGACATTTATGGCGATATATTGTTGCCTCAGCAAAGGACGCTTCATAAAGGCATTTTTCTGCAACAGCCTAATTTTGGTTGGGTTGTATCTGGCCCAACTACTCAGATTTTACACCCCTGTAAAGTATATACTTATTCAACCTTTATACGCAGTTAAGAGCCTTTTGGAAACAGCAGAAGTTGATTGATAAGAGGAAACCTACCACAGAGGATGTGCCATGTCAGGAATACTTTCAGAGGACTTGTCCTCGTAGTACTGATGGACGTTATACCGTGGCCCTGCCATTGAGATCCGAACTAATCGGGAAAATTCCACCCGTGTTAAGCCATACTTACTTTAGTGCCCTCACTCGGTTGAAACATATGGAAAGTCGATTTGTACGCGAACCGGATCATGTTCAGGGATATGTAAAGTTTATATCTGAATATCAGTCATTGGGGCATATGGTTAGGGCGCCTCCTATCCTGAGGCGTTTCATTCACGGGGATTTTTTCTGCTACACCATGCCGTATTAAGGGACAGATGTTCCACTACAAAATTGCGTGTAGTCTTCGATGGCAGCAGTAAAAGTCCCCCGTCCTTTTTTGAACGATGAACTGTGCCCCTTGACGCGAAACACTGACTCAGATATAAATATTTTAAGACTTCAAACAGTGACGTATGGTACCAGCGCTGCCCTCTCATATTTATAAGCGGCTTACATCAACTGGTCTATGATGTATTAGTAGAAGGGAGATACAGGGACTGGATAATGATTGACAAGTCAAAGCACATTAATCAAGTTTAATTAGCTTTAATATAGGACATCCTTTATAATTAATTTTCATTAGTTTTGATATTAGTACGTGATGTGACCCTTTTTTTGTTTGGTAATAGGAAATCCTATGTAGTTTTTAGATAGTCCAAGATAATTAATTTTTATTAGCTTGGATATGAGTACGTGATGTCACCCCCTTTTTATTTGGAGATACAGGGAGATATAAAATAAATTTATATTAGCTTGTGTATGGGGAAAGTGATGTGACCCTTTTTCATTTGATATGGTGTATGACTAAACAACGAGTGAAGTCATTGCTTCAGCGATCGTCATAGTTCTGAGCCTTTCATTTGAATATTTCCATCAACACGGTGCTTTTGGATGTATGTGGTATCTTTGCGATCGTTCGTTTCTGTTTGTTAAAATTCGTCAATTTTCGGAGTCTTTCTTTTGAATTTTTCCGTCAATATTGTGCTTGTGTTTAGAAGAATTCAAGTTATTGTTTTACAATTTTTGTTATTGGGTTGCACGTGTTCGTATGTTTTGTCGTCATTGTTTTTTATGAAACCTATATTTCTTTTTTGCTGTCTGATAGAAAATCCCTTATGCCCATGTTGTGTGTGTATGCTAGAGTTCTGTTGTGTTCGTCATAGTTCTGAGCCTTTCTTTCGAATATTTCCGTCAATTTTCTGAGCCTTTCTTTGGAATTTTTCCCTCAATAAGGTGCTTGTGTTTAGAAGTATTCAAGTTATTGTTTTAGAGTTGCACGTGTTCAAATGTTTTGTCGTCATTGTGTTTTATGAACCCTATTTTTCTTTTGTGCTGTTATATAGAAAATCCCTTATGCACATGTTGTGTGTGTGCGCTAGAGTTCTGTTGTGTTCGTTAGACTTCTGAGCATTTCTTTGGATTTTTTTCGTCCACACGGTGCTTATGTGTATGCGTGCGTTTGTGTGTTTTATATATCAGAGATTTTTAAATTTTCTTTTCAATTTCAATTCGTAGAGTATACTGTGTGGTATAGGGGTACGTGCTCGTCTGTTCTGTCGTCATTGTTTTGATAACCCTGTCGTTAGAATTATGTTATTTTTTTTTGGGGTTTGACAATTTGTTTCCCTGTTTTGATTTTCAAGTGACAATGTACTTGATTTTGAGTGTGTGTTAAAACTGTGGCTTGTGGCCTTGTGTCACGTTTGAAAGGTGCACTGTGGTGTTGGACAATTTTTTTGAAATTTTTCCGCTAACACGGTGTTTGTCTAAATTTGTTTTTGTTTTTTAAAGTTAGTCTTTTTTGATACATTGTGAGTGGCACATCAAAATATTTTAAAGAATTACTGATTTGACGTGTATATCAGTTTTGTGAAAACGAATACATATTTAACTCCGATAGCAAATTTATTAATGCTAATATAATTATTTAACAATATAATTATTATAATATAATTAATATAATTATTTAACAAATTTAAAAAAAATACAAGTAAACAAAAGAAAAAAAAAGCAAAACAAAGTAATAAATATACTAAAAATGTCTTACATCTGTGCTATATGTAAAATAGAATTTAATTCCAGTGTTATTTACAAAAAGCACTTATATAATAATTTTTCAAAGTGTATTAAATATATTGAAGGCGCGTACGCGATGAAGTTTCATAATACGATTGCTCATGATGATGGAGACCTGATTTCCCAATCCGCAGCAAAAAGGAAAATAGAGACGGCGTCTCTGTTTAATGCAAAACGGGTAACACCTTCATCAATCCTATATGCGTCTACACATAACTCGAAAATACAAAGTCACGGACCATCAGGATGGGGTTACTATGGCGGACAACAACAATCACAATACCCCTTATATGAAAATATACCATCATCAGATAATCGACACCGCCAATATTAAAATCACGAACAAGCAGGATGGGGTTACTATAGTAGACAACAACAAACACAATAATAAGAAAATATGCCGACAACATCTGATAGTCTATGCCTTAAATATCAGAATGCAACATGTACATCATACATATATTCACACTATCGAACAACTAAACATCGGAATAATGCAGCAGTTTGCATTAATAAAAATATTAATGTGATAAAGAGTATTTATAATAAAAGAATTGCAACTTATGAATACAAAAACTCTACAAATATTATTTTACCTGAAGAGTTTTTAATAAGCAGCAAAAAATGTTTAGTTCAACTATTAAGAGATAGTTTAGTAGAACATACTGTACTCAAGTTTAATGAGGAGTTGGTTGCTGATTACATTAAACCATTAATCTTCCTTCGCAAAAAAATAAAGAGCAGCACCCTTTGTTAAACAAAACGGATAATGGAGATCAAAATAACAAACCAAGATGCATGGTTGAAAAAGTACATCGATGTTAATACAGAGTACAGAGCCAAAGCAAAAAAAACGTTTGAAAAAGATTTCTTTAAATTGTTGAATAATGCCGTATATGGAAAGTATAGGGAGAATGTAGATAAAAGAAATGATGTTAAAATTGTTAATCACTGTAAGACCATTAATAAAAATAAGTTAGGCGCGCGATCTTAAACTTAATTTCTATAGTTTAACTCAGTTTTCTGATAGTGGTGTCGCAATCCAGTTAAATCGAGTCAAGACCCTTTACAATATACCAATATGTTTAGGATTCTGTGTTCTAGAACTATCAAAGTGGAAAATGAATGATTTCCATTATGGTTTTATGAAACGTCTAGTGAAATTCAGGAGAGATTTGACACCTCAGAGTATCCGTCGATGAATATATTCAATATTGCACTGGCCAATAAAAAGAAGCTAGGAATGATGAAAGACGAAAACTGTGGAAGGGTAGGATTAAAATGACAATCTAAGGTTGGATTAAAATGACAATCCCAGCTCCTAAATGCTAGAGGTAAAGATGATCCATCCCTTAATATTTTCATCATATATAGATGAATGTAAGAGATTCTCCATGTCAAATTTGTTATAGCTAATTTTCGATTTTCATTTTTATTAGTTGAATAACAACCATTGGTATAACTTGAGCTTCGTAGTATAAAAAGATCGTGCATGCAGTTTAAAATAACCTTTTTAAAATCGTCAGCGAACCCAAACAATAACTTAAGGGGATTATAAAAGTTAAATGACTCCACCGATAAATCGTCACCAACATTCCATCCAGAATTCTTCATCATATTGCTTTCAAATTCGTTTAGAGAGACAAAATTCTTTGTTGTGCTTGTAATACCTAAATTTCGCGTTCTATCGATTTCTACACCATTAATTTCATAGCGTATTTCATCATACATGTGCGCTACACAGTTGTTTCATCGTCGGGCATTTGAAGATTTGTCACCACCCGATAGCGTCACATTTCCTTCAATATAAAGATAACTTTCACTTGGTAGAACATATAAGTCTTGATTTTGAATTGTAATTATAATTTCATCATTATGCTTAAACGATTGTATATATAGAATATAGCAATCATATTTCTTTTTTATTATGCATTCGTCCGAAAGGGGTTCATCAGTGTAGTCAAGAAGTTCTGCCATTATTTTTTTTTAAATGTAGGTTTAAAGGTTTCCAAATTTTTTGGTTTTTTTTTGTTAACTGTGGTCTTTTAGGTTTGACTGCTTGAATGGGAATGTTTAAGACTTTCTTTTTATTAGTATATATATTATAAATAATCATTTTGATATTGGTCTAAGATGATGTCGAAGTGTGATTCTTGATCAATAATCCAAACTTTTAGATAACTTATTTCTTTGACGTTTACTGGCAAATAAATGAGATTTCTAGGAGTTTTGTCCAATTAATATACTGGAGAAACGTCAATT
Organism: Hydrotaea diabolus; assembly: GCA_963513945.1. NCBI lineage: Eukaryota > Metazoa > Arthropoda > Insecta > Diptera > Muscidae > Hydrotaea > Hydrotaea diabolus. Next base: position 4,195,230 of record OY740721.1, read on the forward strand.
GGAAATTGATGAATGGTGTGTGCCGTTTAATTGTTCATATAAGCTCCAGTTGTTTTAGTACACTGTATTTGTATGGCTTTTACCTTTAAAATGTTGACGGGTAGATAAGAAATATGTCTTGTATTCGATATAAGTATTCTTTCGCCAAATCCAAACAGAGTTCCTATAGAACGATCTTTATTAAAATTAATTACGTCATGCGAGGAAAATATTTCAATTTGCAATGTAGTATTATTTTCTTTTATCTCTATTGTTTTGTTTTGCTTTTTATATGCTGTGTTTATAGTTTTCACTATGTCAGTTAGCTCGTAGGAACCTATCGGTAATTCAATTACCATATCACCAATATGAAATAAATTATAATCATAATCAATGTTTGGAATTGAGTTGTATGCATGAAAATCTACCAAGCATGCTTTATATTCCCAGACAATTCAATAGGGGGGAAATAATTAGCAGTAATATAGAAGATCTTCCGCTCAAAGGTAATGTTACTGACATTATGAAAGTTAAATAATAAATGAAAATAAATGTTTTGTATTAGTTGTTTCATTCATTTTTATTAAAATTATTTAAAATTATAGTATTTCATTTTTGTTTATCCATGAATTATGATGATTCGAGGAGTCCAACCATTTAACATATACTCTATCACCATTTGATTTCAATACTTTTTCTACAAGATATGTGTTCGGAAAACGATTACGTAGAAGCTCTTCCTTGTATAATCCACCTTTGATTGGGTTGCCTTGATAGTCTTCTAGAAGACACCTTACTGGGTTGGTGTTTTGGATAGCTCTTATTTTAAATATTTCTGTTGTTTAATTGGGTGTATATCCCTTTTCACATCGCTTGGAGTAATTTTGATTGTTCTGTGCATTTAGCTGCTATAAGTTTCCACCAACTTTTTATAGTTATTATACCAACGGTAGTTGCCGTTGAAGCTAAATTATTTCCACATCATACCCTTTAACGTTCTGTTAAAACGTTCAACAATTGATGCATTCATTACGCTGTATGTTGAGTAGTGATTGATTGCATGTGTTTTCATAAGTTGTTCAAATTGTTTATTAAAAAAATTCTTTTCCGTCATAAGTCTGTAAATTGTTGGGTATACGCCCTAAGTTTAATATTCTGTGAAATGCAGCAGTTACATAAGTGGCATTTTCTGATTTAGTTGCTTCAATCCAAGAAATATATTTATATCCTCTATTTATCTTTGAGTAATTTCCCACTTCAACCACGTCAGCTTGCCATAAGTCATCAATTCCCTTCACTACTACTCTTCGTCGCTAAAAATGTTTTCTTGCTTGGTCATGCAGTTCGTTTACTATAAATCTTCTTTTCATTTTTGATGATGTAAACAATAAATAAATTCTAAATCGTTGGATGGTTGGATGTATATCGTTATAATATATTATTCAAGTTTGCTATTTCTTCAATAGTAGGGAGATACAGGGACTGGATACTGGTTGACAGGTCAAAGCACATTAATCAAGTTTAATGAGTTTTGATATAGGAAATACTATATAATTAATTTTTATTAGCTTTGATATGAGTACGTGATGTGACCCTTTTTTATTTAGTAATAGGAAATCCTATGTGGTTTTCAGATAGTCCAAGATAATTAATTTTTATTACCTTGGGTATGAGTACGTGATGTCACCCCCTTTTTATTTGGAGATATAGGGAGATAGATAATAAACTTTTATTAGCTTGTGTATGGGGAACTTGATGTGACCCTTTTTTATTTGATATGGTGTATGATTAAACATCGAGTCATTGCTTTAACGATCGTCATAGTTCTGAGCCTTTCTTTCGAATATTTCCGTCAACACGGTGCTTGTGAATGTATGTTGTATCTTAGCGATCGTTAATTTCTCTTTGTTCAAAATCTTCAATTTTCTGAGTCTTTCTTTGAAATTATCATCGTCAACATGGTGTTTGAGTTTAGAAGTATTCAAGTTATTATTTTTGAATTCTCGTTTTAGGGTTGTACGTGTTCGTATGTTTTGTCGTCATTGTTTTTATGAATCCTATCTTTGCTGTCTGATACCTTTTGCCATGCTTTGTGTGTATTTTAGCGATCGACAATTTCTCTTTGCTCGATTTCGTCAGAGTTCTGAGCCTTTCTTTGGAATGTTTCATCTACATGTTTTTGATTTTCTAGTGGGGATGTACTTTTTTTTGAATGTATGTATGTACAAGTTGTGACTGTGAAAGGTTCAGTGCGTGCAATTGTGCTATTTTGTTGTGGGACAATTTCATTAGTATTTTCCGTTAAAACTGTGATTGTTTAAAATTTCACTAGACTGCCGCATGTGAAGATATCTTGCGTTTTCATGTAGAAAAGTACCATGAGAACCCATCTTTATTTTTCAATATAGGAAGTCCCTTGGATTTTGCAGATTGTTCAAGGTAATAATTTTTATTAGCTTTGACACGTGTTGAAACCCCTTTTTATTTGATATGGTCTTATGTATTGGGGGTGTGATAACATATCAAGTGAGGTCATTGCCCATGAAGCTGTTGCTTTGTGTGTGGTATTTCAGCGATTGTAATTATTTCTTATTTTGGAATGAGGAATTACTTTACAAGTTAAAAAGATCTGGTTTGTTGTTTTTTGTTATAGAGGGAAGGAAAAGTAAGTCTGCGAATTTAAAGCAATTACATTACCATCTGGTAGACGCAAGTTTCTACGTTATTGTGGGCGGCTTATCGACACCATTATGTGTGCTGCCGACTAAGTCTCTGCTCGTTTAACGATCTATACAAAATATTGCTTGATTTTGCATATGCGAAGTATTATTGTCGAAGAGTGCGGATACAAGCGTTTTTTTCTAGACGCAGGAAAACAAAATCTTGCTGTAGCTTTCATGTGGTATTTTCTGGTAGTCTCTTTTTATTTTTGATATCGGAAATCCAATGAAGAAAGTCGAAGGCAATTCATTTGTATTGGCTTTGTTAAAGGAGGTGATGAAATCCCTTCTGATATGATATCGCTTCTCCCACTCGGGTGGCGAGGGCGCTCTCCCACATGCTTCAATGGTAGGGTTTTGTAAAGGTTTTGTTGCTTGAAAACATTTGTCTCCCTATTTCTTATACAGTGAGAGAGTAATCCCTGTGCACAGAGTGGGAGCCCCATTTTCAGTAACTACGCTGCTGTGTGGGGTTTTTTTTTCAAATGTGTCTTAAAAAGGTCGTTACTATTTACAACATGCATTTCATAAGACTTGAGGCCGTAGTGAGGGCCTTATCCCACTTGTTTTAATAATGGGGCCTTGTTAAGGTTTTGCGGTTTGGAGGCATTTGCCTCTCTTTTTGACTTTTGGCGCCCGATTTTCGGGGGGTATACTGCTGTGTGAAAGTTTTTCTTTAATCTTCTTTTAAAGAATGTTTGTTGCTCAGTTGACTTTTTAAGAATTTTACTTTTTGTTTATTAAATGTCATCTTTTACTCTTTTCCATGAAAGTGTGATCGCATTAATTGCTAAGAGTTCACCCTCCTTTTAGGGCATTATGCACGGGTGTGGGAGGTTTTGGGAATTTTGCGTGCTCGAGTGTTTCTAAATTTTCTGGTCTCTAGCCTATTTAAATGCTAGAATTGTTCGATGATACCATACATTGTTTGGTAGACTAGATTATCGATCGATTGGTAGTTGTAAATTAACTATTTTCCTATGTAAATTTCGTAGTAATAAACTTTATTTATTTTTTTAATTGGTGTCCGCTTTTTCTTTTAGGTGTAACGTACCTTTAGTTTTTTATACCGCCTGTTTTTATAAAGGGTTTCGTGGTTGGGACATCAGTGGCAGGCGAGGTAAAAAAGAACCCTGTCATTCTTTTATCTGTAAGAGTGTGATCGCGGTAATTGTTATGTGTCACCCCGTTTTTGGGAATGTACGATTACTGTGTGGTGTTGTTTTAGTTCTTAACAGGAGTTTACTAAACTATTGTCTTTTAAATTTTTGTTAAGCGATATTTTTAAGGTTCTCTGAACAACACCCTGTTACCAATTTTTGGAGTTTACCACAAAAATAATGCCAACACTTTTTTGTTGCAGGTCGATTGATTATTAACGTTGCTTGTAGGCTGTAACAATTATGAAAAGTCATTTTAATGTTATAATGCTGTTTATGTAATTTGATTGAAAACACTTTATTACTTATGAATAAGAACTACAATTTATTAGCCGAATACAAACATTTCGATGTCAACAGAAAGATAATGTGATCAATTCCATAGAAAAATCTGTGTTTGGTGGATATCTGGAACATTGTACACAGTAGAAGAACTATTTTTGGTGTCCCTGGAAAATAATATACATGTCTATTTTACATCCGAAAAATCGTTACAAACCCAGCATTTAGAGTAATTTTTGGGCAATTATTATTTTTGACATGAACGAACTTAGCGAAAACCCTTAATTTAAAACCATCTGCTTAATGTATGTTTTGCTGATGTACTTTATTTATTTAATAGAGAATATTCAATTTTAGATTACAAAAATTTCTTATGATAATTTAATAGTGAACATCAAATCTGGGTGATAAAATGTGGCCTCCTTGGTGTGATGATTGGAGGCTCGACTATCATACATTTCTACCTACGGGTAAGAACATCAAACAATTTTTCAGCGGCGGGTTTTCAGCTCGTAAATACCGACGGCTTTATAAGTAACAGATTAGTCATTAAGTCATCTTACTACTACTCTGTAAAATGAATTAGCCGTTTGGAGCCCTCGTTAAATAGCAGGCCCTGGTCAGCTCGTAAACGAATTACATCGTACACAGCTTTGAGAGAATCTAATGGTATGCGCTCTGTACAATGATCAGCGACATATCAATTAATAAAAATATCAGTAAATGACGTTCTAGCCGCATCTCCTTCTGAGTCTTGAAAATCTATACATTTCTCATGTTTTCTCAGTGTGAGTTAAAATTTCAAACGATACTTATTTCAATTATTGAAGTTCGAGCTCTTCATGTAACTGCATGTTTTGGGTAAATTAAATAACGTTTCTGACCATCATACAGGCTTCTTTAATATTGAAGTCTTAAGCTGTAATTCCTAAAACTATATTAACTACATACACACTTTTCCAGAAGACGGCCAGAGGAAAGCTTTATTTCCAAATTTATTAAATATGATTTATTAACGCATAACATGTAACAGAAAAGTACATGACACAAACAACAAAAAGAGAAACGCATAATTTTTCTTCAATAAGAACCAAATTTAAATAATTAAAACTTAAGTGGAATAAAATTCTATATAATTTACAGAAAAACTATTTTTATAAAGTCGTTAAAAAATATATGTTTTATGTTTAAAATCTTACTATATCGACATTTAAAATAATTTCGAATTCGATTCTTCTCTAAATATTTCTGTATAGTTTTGTCTCCACCTTTCAACTCTAAAACTAAAGCCATTTACGTTTTAAGAGTGGTATGAAAACCACAAAATTACAAATTTTCTCAATTTTAGGTTATGTTCACTATTGCTTACATTTTCGCTTTTAGTCAACCAATTCTTGACATTCTCTTCAATTTAAAATACTAGTCGAAAAGAATATCTAATAATATTGTAAGACCACGGATTGGAATATTTATCTTAATGTTTTTAAAACGTACTCGGGAGTAGTACTCGGGATTTGTACTAATGTGGAATTTTAAGTAGAAATCAGATGTGATACTCATATTCGTTTTAATTTATTTAGTATCTTTGTTGGTCGTATGTCAGGTTTAATTCCAATATATTTTACAGCGTATTATTTAGCAATTTGACTTTCATTTGAGACTTTTAAGAAAGATGTTGCTTCTTTTGATAAAAACGTTATTTGTCTTGCTAGAGTAAAAAATCGCTTAAAAAACCACAGTTCCATATCACCCAATATAATAAGAGCTCTCATTGTGGACCCTTCTTATTGTGGAAATACAAATGTTATGCTTAGTCTAAGTGAAAATCCGAACGGTTTGAAATTTAAAAATATTTATCTGTATTCAAAGTCGTTACATCAACCGAAATATGAGTTTCTCTTTTTGTTGTTTGTGTCAGGTACTTTTCTGTTACATGTTATGCGTTAATAAATCATATTTAAAAAACTCGGAAATAAAGCTTACCTCTGGCCGTCTTCTGGAAAAGTGTGTATGTAATACAGTTTTGGGAATTACAGCTTAGGGCTTCAATATTAAAACGACTTCTTCCAAGAGCCTGTGTGATGGTCAGAAACGTTATTTAATTTACCCAAAACATCCAGTTACATGAAGAGCTCGAACTTCAATAATTGAAATAAGTATCGTTTGAAATTTTAACCAACACTGAGAAAACATGAGAAATATATAGATTTTCAAGACTCAGAAGGAGATGCTGCCAGAACGTCATTTACTGATATTTTTATTAATTGTTATGCAACTGATCATTGTACAGAGCGTATACAATAAGATTCTCTCAAACTAGTGCTGTGTACGATATAATTCGTTTACGAGCTGACCGAGCCCTCGTTATATAGCCCCTAGCTATTTAACGAAGGCTCCAAACGTCTAATGCATTTTACAGAGTAGTATTAAGATGGCTTAATGATTAATCTGTTGCTTATAAAGCCGTCGGTATTTACGAGCTGAAAACCCGCCGCTGAAAAATTGTTTGATGTTCTTACCCGTAGGTAGAAATGTATGATAGTCGAGCCTCGAATCATCACACCAATTATCATAAGAAATTTTTATAATCTAAAATTGTATATTCTCTCTTAAATAAATAAAGTACATCAGCAAAACATATATTAAGCAGATGGTTTTTAATTAAGGGCTTTCGCTAAGTTCGTGTATGTCTAAAATAATAATAGACCAAAAATTACTCTAAATGCTGGGTTTGTAACGATTTTTCGGATGTAAAATAGACATGTATATTACTTTCCAGGGAAACCAAAAATAGTTCTTCTATTGTGTACAATGTGCCAGATATTCATCAAACACACTGCAATTTTACAGATTTTTCTATGGAATTGATCACATTATCTTTCTGTTGACATCGAAATGTTTGTATTCCGCTAATAAATTGTAGTTCTTATTCATAAGTAATAAAGTGTTTTCAATCAATTTACATAAAGAGCATTATAACTTTAAAATTACTTTTCATAATTGTTACAGCCAACAAGCAACGTTTATAATCAATCGACCTGCAACAAAAAAGTGTTGGCATTGGATGTGCCAAAAAATTATTTTTGTCGTAAACTCCAAAAATTGGTAACAGGGCGTTGTTCAAAGAACCTTAAAAATATCGCTTAACAAGACCCCAATATTCAGGTCCGCTGTAACTAATAACAAATAAAGATACTTTTTCGAAAGAAAATTTAAAAGACAATGCTTTAGTAAACTCCTGTTAAGAACTAAAACAACACCACACAGTAATCGTACATTCCCAAAAACGGGGTGACACATAACAATTACCGCGATCACACTCTTACAGATAAGAGAATGACAGGGTTCTTTTTTACCTCACCTCCCACTGATGTCCCAACCACGAAACCCTTATAAAAACAGGCGGTATAAAAAACTTAAGTAACGTTACACCAAGAAGAAAAAGCGGACACCAATTAAAAAAAATAAAGTTTATTACTACGAAATTTACATAGGAAAATAGTTAATTTACATTTACCAATCGATCGATATTCTAGTCTACCAAACAATGTATGGTATAATCGAACAATTCTAGCATTTAAATAGGCTAGCACGAAAATTCCCAAAACCTCCCACACCCGTATGTGTGGGAGGTTGAACTCTTAGCAATTAATGCGATCACACTTTCATGGATAAGAGTAAAAGATAACCTTTTATAAACGAAAAGTAAAATTCTTAAAAATTCAACTGAGCAACAAACTTTCTTTTAAAGAATAATAAAGAAAAACTTTCACACAGCAGTTTACTCTCCGAAAATCGGGCGACAAAAGTCAAAAAGAGAGACAAATGCCTCCAAACCGCAAAACCTTTACAAGGCCCCATTATTGAAACAATTGGGATAAGGCCCTCACTACGTCCTCAAGTATTATGAAATGCATGTTGTAAATAGTAACGACCTTTTTAAGACACATTAGAAAAAATAAAACCCCCACACAGCAGCGTAGTTACTGAAAATGGGAACCCCCAATTTGTGCACAGGGATTACTCTCTCACTGCATAAGAAATAGGGAGAAAAATGTTTTCAAGCAACAAAACCTTTACAAAGCCCTACCATTGAAACAAGTGGGAGAGCGCCCTCGCCAAATGAATTGCCTTCGACTTTTTCCATTGGAGAAACTTGGGTCTACCAGATGGTAATGTAATTGCTTTAAATTCGCAGACTTACTTTTCCTTCCCCCTATAACAAATAACAACAAACCTGATCTTTTTACCTTGTAAAGTAATTCCTCATTCCAAAATAAGAAATAATTACAATCGCTGAAATACCACACACAAAGCAACAGCTTCATGGGCAATGACCTGACTCGATATTTAATCATACCCCCAATATCGGCATTTACATAAGACCATATTAAATAAAAAGGGTTTCATCACGTGTCAAAGCTAATAAAAATTAATTACCTTGATCAATTTGCAAAATCCAAGGGATTTCCTATATTAAAAAATAATGATAGGTTCTCATGGTACTTTTCCACATGAAAACGCAAGATATCTTCACATGCGGCAGTCTAGTGAAATTTGAAACAATCACAGTTTTAACGGAAAATACTAATGAAATTGTCCCACACCAGAATATCACACGCACGAACTTAACCTTTAACAGTCGCAATTTGTACATATATACATTCAAAATCAAGTACATATCCACTAGAAAATCAAAAACATGTAGACGAAACATTTCAAAGAAAGGCTCAGAACTCTGACGAAATCGAGCAAAGAGAAATGGTCGATCGCTAAAATACACACAAAGCATGGCAAAAGGGATCAGACAGCACAGATAGGATTCATAAAAACAATGACGACAAATATACGAACACGTACAGCCCTAAAACAAAAATTCAAAAACAATAACTTGAATACTTCTAAACTCAAGCACCATGTTGACGATGATAATTTCAAAGAAAGACTCAGAAAATTGACGAATTTGAATAAAGATAAATTAACGATCGCTAAGATACCACATACATCCACAAGCACCGTGTTGAAGGAAATATTCGAAAGAAAGGCTCAGAACTATGACGATCGCTGAAGCAATGACTTCACTCGATGTCTAATCATATACCCTATCAAATAAAAAAGGGTCACAACACGTTCCCCATACACAACCTAATAAAAATGTATTATCTATCTCCCTATATCTCCAAATAAAAAGGGGGTGAAATCACGTACTCATCCAAGCTAATAAAAATTAATTATCTTGGACTATCTGAAAACCACATTGGATTTTTCTATACCCAAATAAAAAAAGGTCACATCACGTAGTCATACCGAAGGTAATAAAAATTAATTATCTTGGACTATCTGAAAACCACATATTTCCTATTACTAAATAAAAAGGGTCACATCACGTACTCATATCAATGCTAATAAAAATTAATTATATAGGATTTCCATATCAAAGCTCATTAAACTTGATTAATGTGCTTTGACCTGTCAATCATTATCCAGTCCCTGTATCTCCCTACTATTTTCTTCTCTGACATTATTTATCTTCTTATTAAATTCACTTCTTAATATTTCTTGTGAATGGAGGATATGAGTTTTTGTAAGTAAGCTTTGTTGACTGCATCTGTTTCTGCTGACGGAGGTGCCAATTTTTTTTTATTTTGTATATCGATGTTATTATTCTAATCCATAGTAATTCCAAATACTCCTTAATATAAAAGAACTATTGTTAGAAAAGTCACCGAACTTTTAGACGCTCATGTTGCGATTAATAGATTTTTCGGTAATATCAGTAAATTATATCAGCTTCCCTCAGTTCCCTAATTATGGATACTATTTCATTATTATGATTCGTATTACCAGCGCTCTGTGAACAAAAGCGTTCCACCAAAAGTTTTAGATGTTCCACTAACTCGTTGGGATCATCCCAGTATATATAGTTAGGCTTTTCTCGATTAACAGTGATTAAACCGTTACCCGTGTGAGAAGCTTCAAAAAGTCTTTTTATAATTTTTTTATACTTATAGCTTTTGTTTCCTCTAATTTGGTCGTTTGCGTCATAATTTCTTTTATGTGTGTTAGTATTCATCAGAGTTCTTTTATAGATATCAAGTTCGAATTTGTCATATTCCTTAGGGGTTTTATGAAAACTAAGTTGAAATAAACCTGGTATATACGCCCACGAATTGTTTCCGATAATAATTTTGTCTTCGTTTAATCGAAGTTTGTTATTGGCGAATTTCCAGTCACCTTTCTCATCTTTATGTAGACCAAATGTTGAATCAAGTTTTTTTTCGTTATGAAGAAATGATAAATCGATAACATCCGATTCATTTTCATCTGATTGAGAAAAGAAATCATTCTCATTTGTTTCATCTTCAGGATTCCAATGATATACTCGTACGTTGTCTTCCTTTAATTTCTTTATCGGAGTGCTGCTGTCGAATTTTAAGCTCTGTTGGGTTGCAGGTCTTTTAGCATTAGTTAATTTTAATATTTCATTTAATGGTTCGATCACTGGCTTAAAGGTTTTAGATAATCTCTCACTTTTTCCGCTTCCCCTAATTTTATGCTATTAAATTTCTGTTTTAAGGTTTTTCTCGACTTAATTAATTCCTTTAGAATGGATTCCTCCACGCTTATACTCGTAGGTTGATTTATAGCTTATAGTCGATTATATCAACTGATGGATATTTTATTTCAACTGGTAGGCTGATAATTTCAACTGGTAGGCTGTTTATTTCTAGTGGTGGGTTGTTCATTTCTACGGGTAGGCTGTTTATTTCAACTGGTAGATCTGTTAATTTCAACTGGTAGGCTGTTTATTTCAACTGGTAGGCTGTTTATTTCAACTGGTTGAACGTCTGTTGGAATCCGAGGTTGATTTATTACCAATTATAAATGTACATATTGAAACCTTTTCAATAATGTCCACAGCGAATTTCGTCTTCTTAATTTATAACTAAAAATCAATGTGTATCTTTACAACACTCTCGGCATATATCACGAAAGTTATCAAAAGTCATATCGCTTCCAACATTATCATTATATATGTTTCGTATTCATTTCATCTTGTTTAAACATTATTATAATATTAGCGTTATCTCGAATTATATGTTTTGGAATATGAATATATGTTTGACATAAATAGAATAAATCTGTTTCGCAATGTCGATCCATACACAAGTATAATCTTATATTGTTTTGTTTTTCGCATGCAATATCATCAAATATAAATACTGAATAAGGGTTGGCATGCTCAGGTTCAATAACATCTTCTCCATTTGTATATGTATAATATCCAACTCCTTTTATAGGTGTAACAAGCTGTTTAATATTCTCTAGTTTCGGTTAATATAACGACTTTGAGTATAGATAAATATTTTTAAATTTCAATCCGTTCGGACTTTCAATAAGACTAAGCATAACATTTGTCTTTCCACAATTAGAAGGTCCCACAATGAGAGCTCTTATGAAATTAGGTAAAAGGAAACTCTGCTTTGTTTAAAGCGTATTTTGATGCGTGAAATCTAAATTTCTCACCTTAATATTCGTATCTTGCTTTATTAGACGCATTTTAACTACTGATTGTAAACTTATTATATCATTTCAATTTATGTCGAATCATTTCAGAATAGATATAAAATGATTGTCTATCATAAAATGGTTGCTAATAACAAAAGTGTAGTTCAAGGGAGTGGGTTGATCAATAACGTAATTCAAAATTTGCCTTTTGAATTACATTTACCTGGATATCAATTTTGCGGCCCGGAACAAAGTTAGATAAAAGACTTGAAAGGGGTGATAAGGGTATAAATATTTTGGATGAGGCATGTAAAGCTCACGATATTGCATATATACAAAACAAAGATATAAACAAACGACATCAAGCTGACAAAGAACTAGCGGAAAGAGTTAAGGCTAAAGATAGTAGAATTGGAGAAAAGATAAACGCATTTTAAGTTACAAACGCTATAAAGACTAAAGTAAAACTTGGTATGGGAATAGAGAAGAGAAAACCTAAAATAAAATGTCGAAAAAATATATTGTAGCCTAAAGAAAGAAAAACCACATGATATCTACAGTGCTTTCGCCTTGCTCAAATGGTGATTAGAAAATCGTTTAAAGGTAGAAAATCTCAAGTCAGTATACCTAGAGTAATTCGTGTGCCAAAAGTTGGTCAATTTCTACCTCTTATGCCTATTATGCCAGCTCTTGGTGCGTTGGCAGCTTTAACTTCGGGAGCATCTTCCTTCGCAAAAGCAATTAAGACCGCTAAAAATGCAAAACAACAATTTGAAGAAAATGTGCGACACAACAAGCGAATGGAGGGGATAGTCAACAAGAAATCATCAAAAAACTAATAAAGCAGCTACCCAAAAGGCATCTGACTGACATCGATATTAGAGAATTTGGAAAAAAAAACATTTACCATATTTTAGAGGAGTCTATATGAGGGACAAACTTCCGAAAACACCTAGACGCAAAGAATGCGGAATCGTTAATTTGGACTCATATAGCGGTTATGGTATTGGGTAGCATACAACAAAAATAACAACAATATTGAGTACTATGATAGTTTTGGAAATCTTCGGCCGCCTCTCGAAATTTTACTATACTTAGGTGATACAATTAAATATAATTATAAGAGGGAGCAAAATTTTAAATCATATAATTGTGGACATTTATGTTTAAAATTTCTATGTAATATTTAATAAATAAACACAAATTTAATATTCAATAGTATTTCAGGTTTTATTTTTTATTCTCAAGTTTAGCTTATAAATTTTAATATCATGTTCAATTATTTTTTTTTCATTTTTTGACCTAGCTCAAAACATAATCTCGTTAAATCTACATCAACATCCTTCTCATAAAATCCTTTGATATCGTTTACTTGAATGTACGTCTTATTTAAAGCGACGCAAGTGGGTATATAATGATTATTATAAAAGTATACAATGTGCTTTTGCAGTATGTTGTTCCAACATATAAAAGTTGTTAAAAATATTCCAATACGTGCAATGTTTCGCCATTCTTCACAATTTATAATAATTTTAAGATTATTTTGATTCATCACAAGGTAAGAAATATCATTCTTTTGTCGAAATCCAATCGAAATGTCTTCAATCGGTGGATCATTCAGCAAGTTGAAGGAATCGTAAAACTCGTATTGATCTAGTCGAATTCGAATGTAGTCCTTGTACATCATTAAATGGAGCCATATTTCACGTGAGATTCTTATATAATTTTTCTTCTTATCTTGAAACCATATGAGAGGTTTGAATCTCAACGCTGTTGAAAATCCACACTTTACTTTCAATTTTAAATTTATTAAATATTCAAATTCGAAGACGACTTCGTGGTTTTGATAATATTTCTCCTCCTTCTTAACAGTTGGCTCCATTTTACTTTGATAAGTAAAAAAGCACTGATGGTTTGTCAGGAGATTTATCCGCTATATAGAGGGAGACTTTCTTAAATCTATACTTTAGTTCTTCATAAAACTTCACCGTAAAATGTTAAAAGTTGAGAGATTTGAAATCGCATTGGTTGATTTCCAATTTTGTCATGGCAATCAGAGTGACATTTACATTAAGGAGTTGGTATTCATGTGTAGGGGAAGCGTTGCACCCAACTATTTCCATTTCAGTGCCCCCCTTTGACGACAGAGAACTTACTAAAGAGGGACGGAAGAAGAATGCTTACTGTCGAAATCATGTAAATGGGTTAGAGTGGCAGAGTGGAAACATAAGTTATGTTAATGTGGGCGACGTAATTTCTCCACTCCACTGAACATGCCAACCCTAATATTTATATTTGATGATATTGCATGCGAAAAACAAAACAATATAAGATTATACTATTGTATGGGTCGACATCGCTATATAGATTCATTCTATTTATGTCAAACATATACTCATATTCAAAAACATTTAATTCGCGATAACGCTAATATTATAATAATGTTTAAACAAGGTGAAATAAATATGAAACATATATATAATGATCATGTTGGAAGCGATATGACTTTTGATAACTTTCGTAATATATGCCGAGAGTGTTGTAAAGATAAACATGGATTTTTAGTTATAAATAAAGAAGACGAAATTTGCTGTGGTCCGTAATAGAAAAGGTTTCAATGAGTACATTCATAATTATATATATATATATATATATATATATATATATATATATATATATATATATATATATATATATATATATATATATATATATATATATATATATATATATATATATATATATATATATATATATATATATATATATATATATATATATATATATATATATATATATATATATATATATATATATATATATATATATATATATATTCAGTCCCCCCTTTGACGACAGAGAACTTACTAAAGAGGGACGGAAGAAGAATGCTTACTGTCGAAATCATGTAAATGGGTTAGAGTGGCAGAGTGGAAACATAAGTTATGTTAATGTGGGCGACGTAATTTTCTGACTTGCTGACTTCCTTTTTCTTCCAAGCACACGGAATCCTCAGTGCGTCTAAAGCCGCTTAAATATGTTTGAACTTCCTTACTGTAGAGAAACACTCGTTATTTAATGATTACTCTTCATTCTTCACAATTTATAATAATTTTAAGATTATTTTGATTCATCACAAGGTAAGAAATATCATTCTTTTGTCGAAATCCAATCGAAATGTCTTCAATCGATGGATCATTCAGCAAGTTGAAGGAATCGTAAAACTCGTATTGATCTAGTCGAATTCGAATGTAGTCCTTGTACATCATTAAATGGAGCCATATTTCACGTGAGATTCTTATATAATTTTTCTTCTTATCTTGAAACCATATGAGAGGTTTGAATCTCAACGCTGTTGAAAATCCACACTTTACTTTCAATTTTAAATTTATTAAATATTCAAATTCGAAGACGACTTCGTGGTTTTGATAATATTTCTCCTCCTTCTTAACAGTTGGCTCCATTTTACTTTGATAAGTAAAAAAGCACTGATGGTTTGTCAGGAGATTTATCCGCTATATAGAGGGAGACTTTCTTAAATCTATACTTTAGTTCTTCATAAAACTTCACCGTAAAATGTTTAAAGTTGAGAGATTTGAAATCGCATTGGTTGATTTCCAATTCTGTCATGGCAATCAGAGTGACATTTACATTAAGGAGTTGGTATTCATGTGTGGGGGAAGCGTTGCACCCAACTATTTCCATTTCAGTCCCCCCTTTGACGACAGAGAACTTACTAAAGAGGGACGGAAGAAGAATGCTTACTGTCGAAATCATGTAAATGGGTTAGAGTGGCAGAGTGGAAACATAAGTTATGTTAATGTGGGCGACGTAATTTCTCCACTGAATAACTATAAATACATTTTTCTTTTCGGCAAAGCAAAGAAAGAATTTCTACTCAAATATATCAAACCAACTGTTATAAACCTGGAAAATAGAATCAACTTTAAGACTTTACCAAAATTTTATACTTCTTGCATTCTTCATAATGATATGAGATTTAAATGTGCTCTCAACAATTTATATAATTTATTTGTTTTTATTGAGAATATTTATCATCAAATAGAAAACTTTATACTTGATAAAATAGAATACTAAATATAAAAATAAAAATTATTTTCTTTTTTCATATATGTATCAAGTTATTTTATTTGATTTATTTGTTTACAAATGTATAAAGTAAGTATAAAAATTATTGTACTTTGATGCATTATCTTAGTGGGTAGCATATATATATATAAATATATATATATATATATATATATATATATATATATATATATATATATATATATATATATATATATATATATATATATATATATATATATATATATATATATATATATATATATATATATATATATATATATATATATATATATATATATATATATATATATATATATATATATATATATATATATATATATATATATATATATATATATATATATATATATATATATATATATATATTGTGTATATTATTGTGTGATGTGCACATGTTTGACAAAATACTGTAGATATTCGATAGCGATGACTACCTAAAATATATATATATATATATATATATATATATATATATATATATATATATATATATATATATATATATATATATATATATATATATATATATATATATATATATATTTTAGGTAGTCATCGCTATCGAATATCTACAGTATTTTGTCAAACATGTGCACATCACACAATAATATACACAACAATATATATATATATATATATATATATATATATATATATATATATATATATATATATATATATATATATATATATATATATATATATATATATATATATATATATATATATATATATATATATATATATATATATATATATATTTTTTTTTTTTTTTAATGAACTTGCTGTTTATTAGTTGAAAATAGTCAAAATATAAATCAGCTTAAACTTTACTTATTGTTAGTATAATTAAGGGGAAAGTGGGTGTATAAAAAATATCTGTGGGTAGAATCTGGGTAAGCTCTAATCGGCATAATGGATGATCCTGATCCTCAGTTAGGGGTATCTTTGTTATGGCAAAGGATGTATCGTTGTACCGTTGAATTGCATCATCTGTCAGAGAGTTAATTCTTTTGGGGACATATAATATTTTTCAGCCATCTTCAATGCGATTGTATCTCCATACTTTGTAGATGTTCTGTATGCTCCAGTTATGTTGGAGTTTTTGTGTGGTTTGATTTCCGTAATGATAAGAATTTTTTTAAAATTTAAAAAATTCAACGATGAAATTACTTCAGTATTTTAGCTCATAATGGAAAACTTTATTCAAAACTATACAGTCTCTCCATATTTTACTCGCTATTTATATTGTTTCAAATTAATTTTACTGACAAATCAGTAAACTTTAAGGCTAAAGGGTGAATGAAATGGATATAGTTTCATGAACTTTAGCGGATGCAAGTGATGAAGAGTGAGAGAAGTAAATCAATTATTTTTCTAATTATTCATAAACATACCCACACATATATACACACACCACACAAAAAAAACAACTTTTATCAATTAAAAAACGAAATAAATAAAATTGTTGTTGTGTCTTCACATTTATTTAAATATAAATCAAAAATATTAATTATAATAAATGATTGTTACAAAAAAAATAAATGATTGTAAGAATAAAACGTTTTCATTTATACTTATATTTTTATTTTTAAGGCATCTTATTTATTTAGAATAAAACCTGCAGTGGTTGTTAGTCTTCTCTCGGTTAGGCACATGGAATATAATCCTCCTCATTCTTATAGCCTTCGAAGATATCTCTGCTCCTTTCGATTGTTCGTCGGTTTACTTGGCGTTGTTGCAAATTTAAATCTTCTATTAACAGCTCTATTATAAATTCCTGTACAGATCCAGACATATTAAATTGTTTAGATCTTGCAAGGGGACACGGCATCATTTACGCTTGACCTTCCTCGTCCTCTGCAATGATATTTTCCTCGTCTACTTCTAAAAGGAATGGTTGAGCTTTTGGAATGTCTTCAGCTTCCATAGCTTCTTCGTTGTAATCAACCACAAGAAATACGTTATCTGGTCTATCTTCTATATGTATGCTTTTATCGTCCTCAATAACGATTGTTTCCTCGTTCTCTCCACTGATATCTTCCTCGTCTTCTTCTTGAAGGAATGGTTGAGCATTTGGAATGTCTTCGGCTTCCATAGCTTCTTCGTTGTAGTCAACCACAACAACAACGTTATCTGGTCTATCTTCTATATGTATGCTTTGATCGTCCTCAATAACGATTGGTTCTGCTTCTTCATTTTCAATTAAGACCTCTAGCTCTTCTACACGTGACGATGAATCCTCGATTTACGAATTTCTTACTTAATCTAAACTCCTCACCATCTTCACTGAAAAATCCTGACTCGTTGCTTAAAGACATGTTTCCTAGTTGATTTTAGACAAAAAACTGATTGGTTTCGTTTGAGATGTCCAAGGCTTTCTATTAAAAAAATCCTCCGCCCAATATGAAAGGAATTAAATTATTTTGCAGGTAAATATTAAATTCCATCTACCGAACCTTTTCGATACAAACACCAGTGCACCTTTCAAACTTGACACAAGGTCACAAGCCACAATTTTCACATTCATTCAAAATCAAGTACATTGACACTTGTAAATCAAAACAGGGAAAGAAATTGTCAAACCCAAAAAAATAACATAATTCTAGCGACAGGGTTATCAAAACAATGACGATAGAACAGACAAGCATGTACCCCTACGCCACACAAGCATTTTTTGACGGAAAATTTCCAAAGAAAGGTTCAGTACTCTAACGAATTGAAATTGAAAAGAAAAATTAAAGATCTCTGAAATATCAAACACACAAAAGCAAGCATACACATAAGCACCGTGTGGACGAAAAAATTCCAAAGAAAGGCTCAGAAGTCAAACGAACACAACAGAACTCTAGCACACACACACAACATGGGCATAAGGGATTTTCTATCAGACAGCAAAAAAGAAAAATAGGGTTCATAAAAAACAATGACGACAAAACATATGAACACGTGCAACTCTAAAACAATAACATGAATACTTCTAAACACAAGCACCATGTTGACGGAAAAATTCCAAAGAAAGGCTCAGACGAATTTTACCGAAGAGAAATGAATGATCGCTAAGATACCACATACATCCGCAAGCACCGAGTTGACAGCAATATTCGAAAGAAAGGCTCAGAAATATTACGTACACAGCAGAACTCTAGCAAACACACACAACATGGGCATAAGGGATTTTCTATCAGACAGCAAAAAGAAAAATAGGGTTCATAAAAAACAATGACGGCAAAACAGATGAACACGTGCAACCCTAAAACAAAAATTCTAAAACAATAACTTGAATACTTCTAAACACAAGCACCATGTTGACGGAAAAATTTAAAAGAAAGGCTCAAAAAATTGACGAATTTTAACAAAGAGAAATGACCGATCGCTAAGATACCACATACATCCACAAGCACCGTGTTGACGAAAATATTCGATAGAAAGACTCAGAACTATGACGATCGCTGAAGCAATGACTTCACTCGATGTTTAATCATACACCATATCAAAAAAAAGGGTCACATCACATTCCCCATACACAAGCTAATAAAAATTTATTATCTATGTCCCTGTATCTCAAAATAAAAAGGGGGTGACATCACGTAATCACATCCAAGCTAATAAAAATTTATTACATTGGACTATCTGAAAACCACATTGGATTTTCCTATACCCAAATAAAAAAAGGGTCACATCACGTACTCATATCCAAGGTAATAAAATTAATTATCTTGGATTATCTGAAAACCACATAGGATTTCCTACTACCAAATAAAAAAGGGTCACATCACGTACTCATATTAAAGCTTAGAAAAATTAATTATATAGGATTTCCTATATCAAAGCTCATTAAACTTGATTAATGTGCTTTGACTTCTCAATCATTATCCATTCCCTGTATATCCCTACTACTTGTAATTTCCGACGCAGGTTATGTTTCTGAGGCGATATATCTCCATATACAATCTGTAAAGTTGTTGGCTGCTGGTGGATTTAACCTGCGAAAGTGGACATGAAATTTGCCCGAACTTATGGCTCATATCCCCGAAAACTTTCGGGAAAAGTCCGCTGTAACTGATTTCAGTGATCAAAATATAGTAAAGGATTAAGGTCTTTCCTGGAGCCAAATAGAGTGGAAGTCATTGACTTTCTTGCCTAAAATTGTAAGTAATTGTAATTTAGACAATGTTACGGATTACGCATGCCATTACCATCCTCAGTTGAATTACAACATTCAAAATTACATGCCCGCTTAAAGTGTGCATAACATGGAAAATATTGTTTCATCAAATGAACAACAAAGCGAAAGACCATTTTGACTGCATTTGCCAACAGGTGTACTGAAAATTTAAACACACCAAAGGTCTGCAAACTCGCTACATACAGCCAAACTATTGAATGGACGTAAACGAAAAATCGATATGGCATCTATATTGTCACCTAAAAGCTCAGAATGGTCACGGACAATGGTCGAAGTGCAAAAAAATTGCATTATTTGGAAACACATCTAAACCATATGAACAAAATGATGTACACAATAATTGCGATACGGATGCAGACGACGAATATGACATGAATATTTAATCAAATGTACAAATTATGTTTTTTTATGGGAATTATCATATACTGAATAAAGTATCGTGTATTGGAGGAACAACCATAGTAATTTCCAATATTCATATTTATTTGAGTTTTACTACTGATCTTCGTTTCTGTTTACGGAGAAATAATTGATACAGTATTAAGAAGTCATTGGGAAGAACTTTCCCAATTTATTTAAAAAGTATTGTTGTCTCTTTATACTCTGTTTCTAAGCTCTTCCTACCTCTTCCTCTTAGCTTGAAAGCAAAGAAATAGAAAATAATAGAAACATATTGATTTCCTTTTCCTTTCCAAAAATGAAATAGGAGCAGAGACACAGTCGATTCGTTAAACACAATCTAATAAGTATTCTGCCTGCTGCAAAGGGAAAATGTATAACTATGAATTTTTCAATTAATGTTAAATTGAACAATAATACTAAATAAAAAACCCAACAGTTAAAGTTTTAAATTAAAGCTTTTTTTTTATAATTGGTGGTTCAACTGAGCCAGTATTAAAACTTTCACATTTTTATGGTGCGGAAACCTGGGTGTTATATTATAATTTCCAAGACGAAAAACTTAAATAAATTTAAACTAATGGAATTCTAAAATAATTCTGAAAAAAATTGTGCCTCGATTAAATGCAACCTATGTTAGTGAATAAATTATATGCGGTAATTAATTAGACGAAAAAAACTAAATACGTGATGCAAGAAAAGAAACTAAACGGGCAGCACATGACAACAAACGAATCGAATTAAGTTTACAGAGCCAAGTGAATTGAAATTCCTTTCGTTTATAATTGCTCTTTGATTTTTACAAACTAAAATGGATGGTGTGTCGAGGGCCATTAAGGACCAACAGCTGTTACACAATCACTTAAAAAGAAAGATTGCCGACTTCACTAAACTATAGAATTAAGACAAAAGGCGCGGATTGTCTTAGAATTTTTTAATAAAATCAATGAAATTAGGCGATCTTATGAGGTTAATCATGATATAACTATTGCGCCGAGTGAGGTCCCCTATCTTAGTAATGATATTTACTATGAGTTTATTCGGTGCAATTTAGGTGGTAAGGGTAGACTTATCGATCATATTACCGACTTTCGTGACCAAACTTCCCCCCTTTTGTTTTTTGTGTTGGATCTCTAATCGAGATATGTTCGTTTCTTTAGTCCACAATAACCACAGTCTGTCTCATGTTCAAAAGTACTACTATCTTAAAAGCTCTTGTAGAGATACGCCATTGGCTATCGAGAATGAATATCCTGCCTCGGAGACAATTTACGAACCGGCTTGGTCCGCTCTTACTACGAGGTACCACAACAAGAGGAACATTGCTGATATGGTGTTTTGTAAACTATTTGACATTCGAGAGACAAATGACTTATGTGATAGCAATAAGGCTATATTGTATACAACCCGAAATTGTTTAGCCCTTCTGAGTACCATGGATATTAAGAGCGACAATTGGAATACCATTCTTATTTATACTACTGTTCGTAAACTGGATCTTCAAACCTGTAAGAAACCGAAATTTCTAAGATAGATTAGCTGTTTTCTTTCCTGGAGACTGCTTGAGTCTATATACGATCACTCAAAGTCCTCCCATAACCAATTTTCTAACCAATATAAGGTCCGTCGAGTGAATATGGTGTCTGTTGGTGTTAAAACGGTCCCTGCTGTTGCAAGTATCATCTGCTCTACAAATGTCTGCTGCTAAACGCAATCTTATATTTTCGAAGAAAATATGTCCAAATTGTCTCATCGTTGTCCTTTTTTCGACCGATTGTCGGTTGCAGAGCCGATGTCAGTCGTGCAACATACTGAGGTTCACAGCAAAATTGCTGTAAGGACCAACGCGATACCACCGGCCAGATCTGCCAAATCAGGTGCCAATAGCGTCCTAGAAAGCAAGGCTAATACTACGTCTGCAAATATTTTTTATATACATACTACGAGCGTCCACAGTCTCCTGGCAGTGTTATGCCCGACGTTTTGCTTGCCAGTGTTCGAGTTGTTGTGAAGAATGATAACGTGCGTGTAAACAGGGCGGACCAGCCAGTCTCTGTCTAGTCTCACCATATAAAAGAGATTTCAAATTGGAAAGCAATGCTTATGCATTGCCGTCACTAACCAGCTATTACTCCGGTCCGATACAGAGGAAAAATTTGCCCGGGTTGTATCTAGCCCAACTACTCAGATTTTACACCCCTGTAATATAAATATATATTTATTCACCCTTGATACGCAGTTAGGAGCCTTTTGGGAACAGAAGAAGTTGATTGAGAAGAAGAAACCTACCACAAAGGATGTGGCATTTCAGGAATAATTTCAGAGGATTTGTCCTCGTGGTGCTGATGAACGATATACCGTGGCCCTGCCATTGAGATCTGCACTAAGCAGGAAACTTTCACCCGTGTTAAGCCATACTGCCCTCAATCGGTTAAAACATATGGAAAGTCGATTTGAACGGGAACCGGATCTTACTCAGCAATATGTATAGTTTGTATCTGAATATCAGTCATTGGGACATAGGGTTAAGGCCGACGGTGAACTGCCATTTTAAGACTTTAAACAGTAGTTATATCTGTCTTACTGCTTTAGCCACCCTCAGTAGCAGCGACACAAAATTGGTGCTTTCGGACATATATCAGTTTGTATTAAAGAACTATCCGTCCTGGTTGAAGAAACTTTGTTCGACATAATTTGTCTTTAAATTATTGCTTTTTTAAATCAAATCGAAGTTGCAATGGCAAATGTCACTTTTGGACTATTCATTCAGCCAACATGGACGAATTTCGTAACGGCGCCGAAGAACACAGCGCAGAGTATAAAAACACAAGGGCTTAAAGCTGAGTGTGAAAGTCCTGATATACCAAGCACTCCATTAAACACAACCGAATTAAAGACATTTAAGCAATTGCGTTTAAAAGACGTAAGTAGTTCTGATTTTGACAATGTTAATGGTACGCATTACGCATGCCATTACTATCCTCAGTTGAATTACAAGATTCAAAATTACATGCCCGCTTAAAGTGTGCATAACATGGAATATATTGTTTCATCAAACGACAAAAAAAAACTCAACAAAGCGAAAGACCATTTGAGTGCATTTGCCAACAGGAAATTGAAAATAAGTTTAAATTTATTTACATTCCTCAGTATTTGCAACATGATGTAAAAACAACAACAATAGCTTTCTATTACTTATTGTAGTTGGTTGATATTTCTTTATTTTCTGTCTTCATTTGTTTTGTTTCAAAATCATGGACAATCTGTCTGTATATCATTAATCTTTGCTGTTAATATCTGATCTTTGTTGTAAGTCTTGTTTTCTCTTTGTACTCTGTTTAAAGCAAGAAACAAAATAATAGAAACTTATTGAGGTCATTTTCCTTTTCAAAATTGAAATAGGAGCATAAACGCAGTCGTTTGGTTAAACTCAATCTAATAAGTATTTCTGCTTGCTGCAAAGGGAAATTGTATAACTATGAATTTGTCAATTAATTTGAACATTTATACTTAATAAAATAACCAAACAGTTTAAGTTTTAAATTAAAGCTTTTTTATTATTGGTGGTACTGAGCCAGTGTAAAACTCTTATATTTTTATGGTGCGGAAACCTGGGAGTTATATTATAACTTTTAAGACGAAAAAACATTAAATAAATAAATTAAAATAATTGAATTCTAAAATAATTTTGAATAAAAATTGTGGCTCAATTAAATGCAACTTATGTTAGTAAATAAATTATATGCCGTAAGTTATTAGAGGAAAAAACTAAATACGTGATGCAACAAAAAAAAAGGAATCGAATTAAGTTTACAGAGCCAAGTGAATTGAAATTCCTTTCGTTTATAATGGTTCTAATATTTTATTTTGTCAAAGAACAGTTGGTGTAATTCACAAGTCTCATTGTAAATAATATCAAAGCGAACAGGCGCATTATTTACCATACGTACATACATACACGTACAATTGTATTGACTGTTTGTTTATTGATCTCTGCAATGGCTCTTAGTGTTCGAGTTTGTATATGTCGAAGCTGCAAAAGGAATGTACCAAAAACCATATCTAGTATGTGTTGCAGCGGTTGTAATAAATATTTTCATTCGAATTGTGCAGACATTGCAGAAGCAGCACTTCGGTTCAACAAGTCCTTCACATATTGTTGTCAAAGTTGTAGTGACCCTTGCATCAACAAAAGCAACCTAAAAGAATGCCTCACTGAGTTTGGTGAAACTTTAAAGAGATAGCTGGAAGAGAAACAACAAAAACTAATGGCCGATATCAGTGTTTCAATCAAGGATCAGGTACGAGAACATCAAAAGGAGCTTGATGAACACTTAAAGAAATATATGTCTGCGTTTGAATGCAAAATAAACGAGCTTGTCAGAGATTTGCGTAATGAATTCAATGGTCGAGTCAATGAATGAAGAAGCGAAATTAATGAATGCAAAAATAACATGAATGCCGAGTCCGGAAGAGGCTAGAGCTTTTAGAGAAGCAAAGCCTTGTTACGCAGAGGAGGTTGAACCGTGCGAACATAGTAATAAATGGTCTTCCGCAAGGTATTCAAGACATCAGCGAGCCTATAAAGAAGATCAGCAGTCTGTGCAAAGTGAAGTTGAATTCTTCGGATATACAACACTGATGCTGTTTTGGCAGTGTAAAATCTGTGCTTGTAAAGCTTAACACTGTGTATACAAGAGATAGTATTATGGCTAACTGCCACAGAAATGGCCCTTCACTTCTAAGTGATGTTATAGGGGGTGAAGTTTGCTCTAGGATATATCTTAATGATGACCTGATATAACTCATATGTGTCGAAAATTGCGTGATCGAAAACATATCTATAAATACACTCTTATTAATGGCGACGTTCCAAAAGTAAAAATTGTGTTCAGAAATGGTACCGATAAAGTTTTAACCTCTCAGGAATGTGAGGGTATGTTAAGTATTACTTATCCATCTGCAGGACACTCATAATTGCTGCTCCAAATCTGATCTTTTTGTGATTTGCTAATAAGAATCAAGCTGTTTTTCAGGTTTAGTGTGTACTGAAGTCTAAACTTTTTTTTAATTATTTACTTTTTTATTTTTCGACTGCATTTAATGTCAAGTCCCGATTTAAATTTTAAGACATTAATTATGTCAATACTTATACATAACGTTGGAAGCATTATAGGTGATCATCGGTTACTTGATTCCCAATTAAGTTCCCATGACAGTGATATTAACTTTGTTCATTTTAACTGTCATAGCTTTAACGTTACTCCAGGCTTTAACGTTACTTTCCGAAATAAGAAAAGTAATGGAAGGCAGCTTACTAGATCTTGTGAGTGTTAGCGAAACATTGTTGAAGCCTACCATATCATCCAGAAGCGTTAGTATTGCCGGGTTCTCTTGTTGTACGGTCGACAGTCACAATCAAAGGGGTGTAGCCCTATTTAAGTATATCTAAAATGTTGAAATATAAAGTGGTCCATAGGGGTACACATTTAAGAGTAGTGAAATGTCTGTTTGTGCTAGTAGGAACCGTATGTCTTCCTCATAGAAATATTGATGAGTTAGAGAATGATATTGCTGATTTATTTGGTCGGTATTCTAATATTATAATTATGGGTGACTTTAATAACAATTTGTTTAATTTATCGTGCTCTAACTTTGTTTATTTTTTGGAATCTCACCCTGAACACTTGAAAGCTTTTTTTGAGAGTGGAGGTGATGAAAATTGGGAATCGTTTGGAGTGTTTAGGTATGTTTTATCGCCAGAGATGGTCGACGTAGAGGAATTAAACACATTATTTATCAATAACTAACTGACTAGTTCGACTGATAGTAGTTTTATTAACCAAATTATTGGGGATGATGGGGTTTCTTTTTATAACGTCTCCTCTAATGACTTGTTACAAGGTTTTATGTCAGTCAAATCTAACGACTCTGGTTGTGATGATATGTCTCTTAAATTTCTTAAAGTAGAATTTCCGTTTATATCAAATCATCTTCTTCATTTAGTGAACACTATAATAATGACCTCCTGCTTTCTTAGTGATTGGAAAATAGCCAAAGTGACACCAATTCAAAAGAAGTCAAGCTCGAATTCGCCTGATAACTTAAGACTTATTTCTTTGCTTCCTATCCTGTCAAAGGTTCTGGAAAATATTCTTAAGCAGTAGTTGCTAGGCCATATTGTGAGTCAATCGCTGTCAACTGATTGTCAATGTGGTTTCCGGAACGACAGGAGTACCTCTGATCTTTTAATTGGCCTTACTGACTCAATAAGGAAGAATACTCATAATCAAAAAATGTTTATGGTTTTGTCTTTGGATTTAGAAAAAGCCTTCGATAGGGTAGGTTATGGAATTTTGATAAACAAATTTCATAAAGAATATGGACTTGGGAAAAGTGCCTGTAGTTTAATGCTATCTTATTTATGTGGTAGAAAGATGTTTGTTCATGTCAATGGAGTTTCATCGTTTGTTTTGTCTGTTACGAGTGGGCTCAGTTCTTGGTCCAATTTTGTTTGTGCTGTTTATTTATTACTGACCTTTTCAAAATTCTGGGCGGTTGGTGTACACCATACTCTTTTGCTGATGATGATCAGTTATTATTTTGAGGAGAAATCCAGTATTTGGATGTTTTGCAAGCCAAAACTAATTATGTTTCAAAATTATTAAGCGTATGGATGTCCTCCAACAAGCTTAGTACTAGTCCTTCTAAAACAAAGGTTTTCATCATCATATTCTCTCCACCTAGATTTGAAACTCAATGGTACGTCTACAGAATTCGTTCAGATAATTATGTGTTTGGGATTAGTGCTGGATAACAAATGTTGCTTTGAACAGCATATTCGCAGTATTGCTTCACGTATTAGTTGCACACTTCGTCAACTATACAACACCAATTTAATTTTACCTCGTTGGGTGAAAACAAAACTGGTACATGGCTTAATTATGCCAAATATTTTGTACTGCCTAGAGGTATATACAGGAACTACTCAAAGTAATATGAATATAATAAAGGCAGTGTTTCATACAGTTATGTGCTATTTGTGTTCTGTTAAACCGTATGCTCGTATATCGCCATTTTGAATGAGTTTTAAGGCTGTTCCTTTTGTGGAATTTGTGCACCATCGGTTGCTATACATTTTTTTTAAAAGATATAAAAAATTCAATCTCCTTTGTTTCTAGCAGATTCATTTGTCTTCAATCACTGAATTCGCAACTGAAAGTTAATTATTCCAAAGGTAACACCGCTTATGGATCGATCATTCCTCGTAAGAGTAGCCCGACTACTTAACATTTCACCAAGCAGTTTAAAATCGTTTAATTTGTCTTCCATGAAATTTCGTAAACATCTAATGGAACATTTTCATTCAATTACAGAGTAATGCTCTTTTATATGTTTTTCTTGATTATCACTTATATGCTTTCATCAGGTTTTTTCCTCTCTTTTATTAGCAAAAATTAGGACTATTTTAATTTATATTTTTTTTATTTTATGCTGAATTTTTTTAGTAGTTTATGATGTTCTATTTTGATGCATATTGTAGTTTAGCTTTAAAAGACCCCCAAAGGGCTTCGAATTACATGTCAATAAAGAAATGAACTGAAAACTGTCCCTGCTGTGGCAAGCATCAGTAGCTCTACAAATGTTTTATATTCGCTGCCTTGCCGTCTGCTGCTAAACGCGATCTTATCTTTTTGAAGAAAATATGTAGGAGTCTCATCGTACTATTCATTCTACTATTGGACCAGGATGGACAGGCCACTTTAATTAGTAAAAACGCCGTTCAACATCTACAGCTTAAATAACCCAATACCTCTGCTCTGATCAATGGAATAGGTGGGGTAACAGTTGTGATTCGTAAATATATCACTCTTTGTCTAGTCTCATTATACACAAGAGATTTCAAATTGGAAAACAATGCTTATGCATTGACGTCACTTACCAGCTATTTGACGAATTTTCAATTGGCTGACCCACATTTCTATAGAAACATTAGCACAGACTTGTTAATTAGTGGAGAAATTTACGGCGATATCTTGTTGCCCCAGCAAAGGAATCTTCATAAAGGCATTTTTCTGCAACAGTCTAATTTTGGATGGGTTGTATCTGGCCCAACTACTCAGAGTTTACCCGCCTGTAAAATTAATATATATTTATTTACCCTTGATACGCAGTTAAGAGCCTTTTGGGTACAGGAGAAGTTGATTGATAAGAGGAAACCTACCACAGATGCCGTATTAAAGAACAGCAATTCCACTACAAAATTGCGTGTAGTCTTCGATATCAGCAGTAAAAGGCCGCCCTGTTCCTCTTTTAACGATGACCTATGACCTGACGATGAACTGTCTTGACGCGAAACACTGTCTCAGATATAAACATTTAAGACTTCAAACATATGCGTCTTACATCAACTGGCTCAGTACGACAGAGGATCGTATCCCGAAGCTTGTGATGTGTTGATGACTGACACCTAAGTCTATGATGTAATTTCCGACGCAGGTTCTGTTTCTGAAGCGGTATATCTCTAAATACAACTTGTTATATTGTTGGCTGCTGGTGATTTAACCTGCGAAAGTGGACATCAAATTCGCCCGAACTTACGGCTCAAATCCCCGAAAACTTTTGGGAAAAGTCTGGTGTGATTGCTTTCAGTGATCAAAATATCGTAAATGCGTACGACGAATAAAAACCTCAACTTAGTTATATCTGTCTTACTGATTTAGCCACCCTCAGTAGCAACGACACAAAATTGGTGCTTTCGGACATATATCAGTTTATATGAAAGAACTACCCGTCCTGGTTTAAGAAACTTGGTTCGACATAATTTATCTTTAAATGATTGCTTTTTAAATCAAATCAAAGTAGCAATAGCAAATTTCACTCTCGTACTATTCATTCAGCCAACGTGGACGACTTTCGTAATGGCGCCGAAGAACACAGCGCAGAGTAAGAAAACACATGGGCTTTAAAGCAAAGTGTTTATTCTCATTGTTGCATTTGAATTACAACATTCAAAAATACATGACCGCTTTAAGTGTACATAACATGGAATATTGTTTCATCAAATGACCAAAAAAATCAACAAAGCGAAAGACTATTTTGACTGCATTTGCTGAAAATAAGTTTAAATGTATTAACATTCGTTGGTTGTGGAAATCGTTGTGGAAGGAAAAATCAAATGAGAAAACAAGCTTATAAGATCAATATTGAAAGCCTGAAAGCTGAGAACAGGTCACGGACGATGGACGAAATGCTTACTTACTTTACATTAAGTTTTTATTATTAAATTTTGTTGCGTTATGTCGTTTTGAATATTACCTATAATTTAGTACTTGCAATACTTGGTCACCCTAATTTAGTACTAGCAATATAATGTGAAAACAACAACAATAGCTTTCCATTACTTATTGTAGTTGGTTGATATTTCTTTATTTTCTGTCTTCTTTTGTTTTGTTTAAAGATCAATGACAATCAGTCTACCGTCATTAATCATTGCTGTTAAGTCTTGTAAGTAAGTCTTGTTGTCTATTTTACTCTGTTTCAGAGCTCTTCCTACTGCAGCTTAGCTTGAAAGCAAAGAAACAGAAAACAATAGAAACGTATTGATTTCCTTTCCCTTTCCAAAAATGAAATAGGAGCAGAGACACAGTCGTTTCGTTAAACTCAATCTAATAAGTAATTATGCTTGCTGCAAAGGGAAATTGTATGACTATGACTTTTTCAATTAATGTGAAATTGAACAATAATACTAAATAAAATAACCAAACAGTTTTAGTTTTAAATTAAAGCTTTTTTATTATTGGTGGTTCAACTGAGCCAGTGTTAAAACACTTATATTTTTATGGTGCGGAAACCTGGGAGTTATATTATAACGGCCAAATTTTGGTTGGTTTGTTTCTGGCCCAACTACTCGGATTTTATACCCCTGTAAAATTAATATATATTTATTCACCCTTGATACGCAGTAAGAGCGGAGAAGTTGATTGATAAGCGGAAACCAGCACAGAGGATGTGGCATGTCAGGAATACTTCCAGAGGACATATCCTCGTGGTACTGATGGACGACATATCTTGGCCCTGCCATTGAGATCCGAACTAAGCGGGAAACTTTCACCCGTGTTAAGCCATACTGACTTTTGTGCCCTCAATCGGTTGAAACATATGGAAAGTCGATTTGTACGGGAACCGGATCCTGCTCAGGAATATGTAAAGTTTATATTTGAATATCAGTCATTGGGGCATATGGTTAAAGCGGGCTCCTATCCTGAGGCGTTTCATTCACAGGGATATTTTCTGCCCCACCATGCCGTATTAAGGGACAGGAGTTCCACTACATAATTGCGTGTAGTCTTCGACGGCAGCAGTAAAAGTCCGCCCTGTTCCTCTTTCAACGATAAACTGTGCCCGACGATGAACTGTCTTGACGCGAAACACTGACTCATATAAAAACATTTATAATTTGTCTTTAAAATCAAATCGAAGTAGTAATGGCATATGTCCTTTTGGACTATTCTATCAGCCAACATAGACGACTTTTGTAACGGTGCCGATAAATACAGCGCAGAGTAAGAAAACACAAGGGCTTGAAAGCAGAGTGTGAAAGTCCTGATATACCAAGCGCACCAAACACAACCGAATATAAGTCATTTTAACAATTATGTTTAAAAGACGTAAGAATTTTAACAATGTTAATGGTACGGACTTCGCATGCCATTACTATCCTCAGTTGAATTACAACATTCAAAATTACATGCCCGCTTAAAGTGTACATAACATGGAAAATATGGTTTCATGAAATGACCAAAAAAAAACTCAACAAAGCGAAACACATTTTGACTACATTTGCCAACAGGTGTACTGTTGGCATTCCTCAGTTGTGAAAGTCGTTGTAGAAGGAAATACAAATGAGAATTTAAGCTGGTGAAAATTTAAACACACCAAATGTCAGCAAACTTCATACATACAGCCAAACTATTGAATGGCCGTAAACGGAAATTCGATATGGCATCAATATTGTCACCTGAAAGCTCATAACAGGTCACGGACAATGGTCGAAGTGCAAAAAAATTGCATTATTTGGAAACACATCTAAACCATATTAACAAAATGACACAATATTTGCGATACGGATGCAGACGACGAATATGACATGAATATTTAATCAAATGTACAAATTATGCTTTTTTTATGGGAATTATCATATACTGAATAAAGTATCGTGTATTGGAGGAACAACCATAGTAATTTCCAATATTCATATTTATTTCAGTTTTACTACTGATCTTCGTTTCTGTTTACGGAGAAATAATTGATACAGTATTAAGAAGTCATTGGGAAGAACTTTCCCAATTTATTTAAAAAGTATTGTTGTCTCTTTATACTCTGTTTCTAAGCTCTTCCTACTGCAGCTTAGCTTGAAAGCAAAGAAATAGAAAATGGTAGAAACATATTGATTTCCTTTTCCTTTCCAAAAATGAAATAGGAGCAGAGACACAGTCGTGTCGTTAAACACAATCTAATAAGTATTCTGCCTGCTGCAAAGGGAAAATGTATAACTATGAATTTTTCAATTAATGTTAAATTGAACAATAATACTAAATAAAAAACCCAACAGTTTAAGTTTTAAATTAAAGCTTTTTTTATAATTGGTGGTTCAACTGAGCCAGTATTAAAACTTTCACATTTTTATGGTGCGGAAACCTGGGTGTTATATTATAATTTCCAAGACGAAAAACTTAAATAAATTTAAACTGTTTAATCCTAAACCATGTTTTAAATACGGTTCCAACACTGATAATTAGCAGTGTACTTTAATCCCTTTTCTACTCGTTGAAATCTATTTACTCCTTTAATTACAACCTTGTATGAGTACTTGCATAGATTTCAACGAGTAAGTAATCGCTTTCTTTCGGAGTCGCCGCCACTTTCTCCATCTTGGTTGTTGTTTACTTACTCGTTAAGTTAATCGTTTACGATCTCCTCCTTTGATCGCTCACGTTCGCTGTCGTTTTGTACAATAAAAAGGTAATATTGCTTTCTAATAAAGCTTCCAACATTTTGGAAATAAATTTATTACAACCCTTTTTTTCGACTTTTTATTTACATAAATTCCCTCGCTCACGGCGAAACATTTGGTCCATTCGAGCCCGATTTTTTTGGAACTTCACGAGCGCCTACTAATCGGTCTTTATTTCCCTTATTTACTAAGCTAACTTTGCTTGGATTACGTCCGTCCACATCAACAACAAAGTTCAACATTTATACTCGTACATATTTAAATAACAACAAATTCAAGGTACGTATAGTGCAGTTTATGTTATTAGTGAGCTCGCGTTATTTAGTGCTAAAAAACAACGTTTATTTATTTACAAAATAAATAAAATATTAAAAGGTCGTTTTACAACGCTACGCGGTATTTCGATTACATATATACGTTTTGTTCTCGGGTTTATTGACCTACGTACATATGTTATAACAAACGAAAATAATAAACCAAACAAACAAGAATTCCAGTGCAGTGAGCAGTGAAGTGAAATTAAGTGTATTCTCATTAGTTGGTAAATTGGTGGTGTAAAGAATTTTATTCCGTGTTGCTTTACGAAATTTAACGGCGGTGCGTGAATATCTCTGTCAAATATTGGCTATTAATTTGTGGCCTTCAATTGACGAGTGCGCCCTTATAAATATATATACATACGTCCATACGTATATTCGCGACCATCTGCAACAACAACAAAAAAAACCACCACCAATTCCACACATTAATTTCATCTTCAGCGGCGCTCAAAGTGACTGCACTAGGTGGTATACACACGTACCTACCTACATATACCTACCAACGTATTTACATATTTACACACATATTTTTCTTCATTTCTTTGTGCCTTTATTTATTAACCCTTACAGGTACAAGGGGGGTCTTCGTGCGCGGTATTAATTTTTCTGAAAATAGTTTTTTTTTGTGTGCGGATTTCGGTAAAATTGAAGGTGCGCTACACCTACGAACGTGTAAAATTTTTCGAAAAAAAAAATTAGTCACCCTACAGTCGGTCGATCCGACACTTAGAATCGAACATCGATTTTAGTTAAATTTGCGATCGGTTTTCAATACATTCGAATATTTTGAGATCCGAGGGGGGTTAATTGGAATTTTGAAGTGTACCCTACAGTCAGTCTATTTGACAATTTTTGTGGAAAGTGAAATTTTGCTTCTTTTTTGTTACAAATTTTGCTTATTATTTGTCACAAAAATTGCGTGGTAGATAGGGCTTTGCCATTTACGTTGTACCGACGAGAGCACCCTACATTCGGTCGACCTTGCAAGTCGTCTCCCTGGTAACAGTAGTGTTTTAAATTACAATTTTTCAAGTTTAAGAGTTCAAAATCCAAACTTGAGGTGTTTTTTTGGAACATAACTTTTACTACCAGGGTTTTGTCATTCTCTTTGATATATTTATATTTTAGCGTCTTGACACATTTACCGGTGAATTGAGAGAAAAACGTTTACGATGCCCCTCACTCCGCTAGATTTCTTTATCAGGGCTTCCGATGCTCTGATAAAATTTAACGCGAACTTTAACGCATTAAATGAGGAGGATATAGATGTTTATACGCTAGAAGTGCAAAGTTCGGAGTTGAAGAAATTATGGGATAAGGCGAAGGAAATGTTCGACTCATGTCTTACCTACCTTCAAACCACCGAGCAGGCAACTAAAGACGATATTGACTCAGCCGACAATAAATACGATGCTGCTTATCGAGCTTTCGTACAATGTCTTTCCGCGATAAATCGCAAACTAGATCAAAACCGCGGCCCTCGTCAGTCTTCTTCCAATTCGGTGGCCAGTAGTCGCATTAGTAGGGTATCCGTAAACTCAGTGCAGACTTCTCGAGGGATAAGATCGGGTATGCCCGCGTTGCATGACACTGAATCCCTGGTAGAAATCTCCGGAAGTGTGACAGCTAACCTGGTCGAAAATCGTACTGAGGACAAGATTGCAGCTCCACCCGCCATTGACAGCATGCATAATCTTTCACTGCCGCCGTGCGATACCGATGTCTTTAAAGGTGATTTTCTTTCATGGCCAACGTTTCGGGATATGTTTAGCGCGTTGTACCTGAACAATTCACGGTTAACAGACGTCGAGCGATTGTGTTACTTAGTTCGCAAAACAAGTGGGGAGGCGCGAGAAATCGTTTCTAGATATCCACTGACCCATCGAAGCTTTGTTCTTGCGTGGAAAGCTTTAAGGGACACTTATGATAACCCTCGAATCTTGGTTCATAACCAACTAAAGCGCTGGGTTGAAATCGATTCAACGCGGGATCAATACGTGTCTGTCTACAATGTCCGTTTACGATGTGGCAACAGATAATTGGGATCCAATTATAGTTTTTATGTGTCTGCAACGGTTGCCAAATCTTACAACGACTTTGTGGGAACAGAGCGTGAAAAATAAAGCCGCGCTTTCTGCGTGGAAGGATTTGGATCACTTCCTTACGGAACGAATCCAAACACTTACCTGTTTGCGCGATCTAAAAGGAACCGAATCCGCGAAAAGGCACAATGAGAAAAATTTTAAGTCTCACCATATTAGTGCTGCGCAGTCTGAAGCATTGACATCGGGAAACTCGCGTGGCTCGTCAAATCACGCTTGTCCTATTTGCCCCAAGCAAAGTCATTTGCTGCGCTTGTGCTCGAAGTTTCGCAAGCTTTCGGTCTCTGAGAGATTTTCTCTTGTAAAACGACATCATTGCTGTGTGAATTGCCTTTCACGCGGTCATGAGTTAAAAGACTGCGGCCGTTCACATACTTGCGCAATTTGTCAAAAGCCTCACCACACAATGTTGCATCGCGATTCGACGCCAGCAGTAAGTGCCAACTCCGCCGCAAGTTCGAGTAATGTTCGTAACCCACCACCTTCGTTAAATGCTGAGGTTCGCCCTTCCACCTCAGCTCAGGCAACTTCCGCAGCTATAAATAGACAGTCCTACCATATCTCACAGAATCGTGCGGTCTTACTCGGGACAGCTATGGTAGATCTGTTCCATAACGGTATTTCATACCCAGCTCGTGCGTTGGTTGACCCGGCTTCAGAAGCCTCGTTCATTTCGGAACGACTTCAAAATCGTTTGAAGTTATCAGTGCATTCCACGAATGCTACTATATCGGGTATTAATCATGCGGTATCGGCTACATCGAGAAAGCTGTGTCATATCCAAATAGGTACGCCGATGGACTCTTCGATTCACTTAGAGACAGTGGCCTTGGTGCTACCTTCTATCTCTGGGAACTTGCCATCGTTTGTTGTCCCAACCGAACTTAGATCACATTTACCTAACTTCCATTGGGCAGACCCTAACTTTTATGACAGTCGTCCGGTTGACCTACTACTGGGTGCAGATCTGTATCCCAATATTATTTTAGAAGGTACTCAGCAAGGGTTGTTAGGATCTCTGCTAGGTCAAAATACAATTTTCGGGTGGTTGATAACGGGTCCGATAACCTCGCTCCATGTCAGTACTTTTGTGACAACCGCGGAGATCTCAGAAGAAGATAATCTCAATAGAAATCTTCTCAAATTCTGGGAGCTAGAGGAGACTCCAAAGCGCAAAATGCTCTCCCCCTCTGACAAAATTTGCGAGGAAAATTTCGTGCGGACCACGCGCAGAAATGCTGATGGCCGATACGTTGTGACCTTGCCCATTAAGTCCGAGGGTGGCCGGCCGCTTTGCCTTGGAGAGTCGAGAACGAATGTTCTGCGGCAATTTTTTCGTAACGAAGCTTCTTTGCTTCGAAAACCCGACGTAAAGTCAGTTTATGACAGAGTGGTCCAGGAATATTTGGAAATGGATCATATGCGACCAATTTCCCGTCCTGCCACCGATTTGAACTTATCGTGCTATTTACCGCACCACCTAGTTATTAATATGGAGAAACAGACCACGAAGTTACGCGTCGTTTTTAACGCGTCGAATAAAACTTCTAATGGGAATAGTCTAAATGATATTCTTCACGTCGGGCCCACCCTGCAGTTGGACTTAGTCCTTTTGATATTAAGGTGGAGGCTATTCAAGTTCGTTTTTAATTGCGATATTACGCAAATGTACCGTCAAATACGAGTTGATCCTACACATACGCCCTTGCAAAGAAAACTGTTCAGGAATTCACCTTCTGAAATCGTCCGTGACTACGAACTGCAGACCGTGACATTTGGCGTGAATTGCGCCCCCTACCTCGCGATACGGACGCTTCTGAAATTAGCTGATGACACGGAAAATGAGTTTCCCCTTGCAGCACAGATTTTACGCCGGTGCATGTACGTTGATGACGTTTTAGCGGGGGCTCATGATGTGGACTCTGCGCTAAAAGCTCGTGATCAGTTAATCATGGCGCTCAGCACAGCTCAATTTCAGCTTAGAAAGTGGACGGCTAACGACAGAACGATACTAGATCGGTTCCCCCCCGAACACTTGGTCGATGCCAAGCTTTTGGAATTCATCGAAGCTAGCAGTTCCAAGCCTCTGGGAATACGATGGAACGCTCAATTAGATATGTTCTATTTCGCCGTTAGCCCACTCGAACGAAAATCTAGGTATACAAAGCGGGAAGTACTTTCTACGATCGCGAAGCTGTTTGACCCGGTAGGTTGGTTAGGCCCAATAATAGTCGTTGCAAAAATAATCATGCAGAAAATTTGGCTTGACAATATTGGTTGGGACGACAGCCTTGCGCAGTCTACCCGAATTGAATGGGACAATTTTGTTGACACATACCAGGACGTAAATGCAATCAAAATCCCGAGATGGGTTTGCTTTCGTCCGGAGTGTTCTGCCGAACTGCATGTTTTCTCGGATGCTTCAGAAAAAGCATACGCGGGGGTGGTATACCTTCGGGTTGAAAGTCCAAACGGGGAGATTTTTACGCACCTACTGTCTTGCAAGACAAAAGTGGCTCCCTTAAAGTCCATATCATTACCTCGTCTTGAACTTTGCGGTGCCACATTAGCATCTGAGTTGCTAAAAATGATTTTAAATGAAATTGATATTCAACTTCAGCAAGTTTTCTGTTGGACTGATTCTACGATCGTCCTGGCCTGGCTGAAGAAGACGCCGTGTACTTGTACTACGTTCGTTGCCAATAGGGTATGCAGAATCCAAGAAAATGTCGGTAAGCATAATTGGTATCACGTTAGGTCGGAAGATAATCCCGCCGATCTAGGCAGTCGAGGGATTACGCCTGCTGGATTGGCTTCTTCGCGGCTTTGGTGGCACGGTCCGGATTGGCATAATTCTAGTAAAGACAAATGGAATATTCGTGATCTGGCAACTCTCGACACCGATGTCGAAGTGCGCCCTGTCAAAACTCATGCATCATACTTTCAAGGGTTTGAAGATGTACTTGAGCGTTTTTCGTCGCTTGATCGGGGGTTACGAGTAATTTCGTATATTTTTAGATTTTTCCGCCAAACACATCGCGATCACAAAGGCCGGTTTACTTTTGGGTCTTTGGTCATATCGGCTGATGAAATAAAAGCGGTAAGATTGCGATTGGCAACGCTGGCTCAAAAAGTCCACTATGCAAAGGAATATCGCTGTTTGCTGGAAAACAAGCCATTGGAGCCGGGAAGTTCGCTAGTACCGTTAAATCCGTTTCTGGATAGGGACGGGGTTATGCGACTGAATGGCCGTTTGGTACGGGCTCCGACTCTTTCTTATACCGAACAGCATCCAATAATCTTACCCTACCACAGTCGTTTTGCTAGACTAACAACGGAATTTGTCCATCTCCTGTCGGTTCACGGGGGTAATCAGCTTATGTTGCGTATTCTCCGCATAGAATACCGTATGAAGACGCTTATTCGGGCGGTCGTTAATAGCTGTAAACGGTGTATAATGGACAAAAAACGGTCCTGTAGTCAAATTATGGCTGCACTCCCACCGGAAAGGACCACCCTTGACAGACCTTTTGCAACAAGCGGCGTGGATTTCGCAGGTCCATTTGATACTAAGTCCTTTACAGGCCGCGCCTGTAAAATCACGAAGGGTTATGTTTGTATTTTCGTTTGCTTTTCTACAAAAGCAATCCATTTGGAAGCAGTTTCTGATCTTTCTACTTCTAATTTCCTTGCCGCTTTCCATCGTTTTGTTGCTCGTCGTGGATGTCCTCATACGATATTTTCTGATAACGGTACCAACTTCGTAGGCGCCTCTCGTGAAATGGAACGAGATTTCAAGGCGTTTTTAAGACAGAGCTGCAATTCTGTCGTTTCGACCTTTGGTTTTCAGGGAGTTACGTGGCGCTTCATTCCGGCAGGTGCGCCTCACATGGGTGGCCTCTGGGAAGCCGGAGTGAGGAGTTTTAAGCTTCACTTTCGCAAACATGCCCAGAATATTAAGTTCACGTTTGAGGAGCTGTCTACGGTGTTAGCTCGCATAGAGGCATGCTTAAATTCTCGCCCACTGAGTCCCGTGAATGACGATCAGAATGAAACCTTAGCACTTACTCCGGGACACTTCTTAGTAGGATCGCCGATCTTAGCCCCTCCGGAACCCGCGATTACTGAGGCACCGTTGTCTTTGATAAATCGGTATCGGAAAATGCAAGCCCTCAGCCAGCAGTTTTGCGCGCGGTGGAAAGAGGAATATTTAAAAAATTTGCACCAACGTTATAAATGGCAATTTCCTCAGCGCGATGTCAACGAAGAGGACATTGTCATCATTAGGAGAGAGCAGCTACCTCCGACAGCGTGGAAATTAGGTCGTGTCGTGAAAGTTTTTCCGGGAAGTGACGGTCGTGTCCGGGTTGCGGATGTACGTACGGAAAACGGCGTTGTAAGGCGACCTGTCACCAAGCTAGTAGTCTTGAAAAACTAGCAAACTACTACACCTATTCGTCTCTCCTCGCAGGGCCATGGACAAATTATGCTTTTTTGCCGATGAGTTGTCCGATTTCGACGAAGTTATGGAGTTATCTGAAGAGGAGTCTGCGCGCACATCGGCGGCAGCCATGATTTCGGCGACTGGTCCCCCGGCTACAGCGGTTGAAGAACAGATTGGTGGTTCTTCAATAGAGGTGCCACCCGCTGTAGATCATCTCGTCCCTCCTGCTACCTCTTCGGATTCTTCGGCTATCGCGTTGCCATCCATGGAGGAGTCGCCTCCGCCATACTCGAGCGCGATAAAGAGAGTGGGCGTCGCTGCTGAAACGGTTCGCGACCAGAGCGACAGAAAATGCCGAGTGTGTCAGCGAACACATCCGTTGCGGTACTGTCGAAAGTTCCGGTCAATGCCATTTGAAAAACGACTTCGGGTGGTCGTTCAGTACCGTTTCTGCGCACGATGTCTTGCAAGGTCTCATCAGGCTCGGGACTGTACCAGCACCCAGAAGTGTCGGATTTGCGGCGGCGACCATAACAATCTGCTCCACTCTGCGACTGGGAAGCCGGTGACACCGAAAGAGAACTTCCCCCGCATTCGAGCGCCCATATCACGTTCGCGCGCTACTGCAGATTCACACTGTCTCGCGCCGGCTACTGCGGCCTCTGGTCTGGGATTGGCGTTGCCTTTACAACAAGTAGTGGCGCTCTCTCCCAGTCTCGTGGTCCACTTGCTGGCGTCCTCAAAGCGTGTGCCGGTGAGAGCAGTGTTGGATCCCTGCGGTAGGCAGAGCCAGATTTGTGCCTCAATGGTGGAGCATCTTCGGCTTCCGGTGTCACTGCTGGGTGGAGTTAGAGTGTGTCGGTTTGGTGTTGCGTCGACGTACGACCCAGACAAGCGTCTGACATTGACGGCTACGGTCAACGACCTGCGGCGAGTGTCCACCCCACTAGAATCGGTGTCCGAGCGGATAAAAGACGCCTTTGTTGGCTTTCCCTTGGCGGATCCGCAATTCTACAGGGTGGGCCGCGTTGCATTGGTGTTTGGACCGGAAGTTTATGCACAGATCGTGACGTCGCAGGTCGTCGCGAACCCTGGTTGCCCCGTCGCCCACTACACAATTTTTGGCTGGGTGCTGTCGGGCGTATGCAATTAAGTATATGAGACATCTGGGGTCCCTACTGGCCCGTTCACAGGGTCCTTACTGGCCCTTCGCTGGAGTCCCTACTGGCTCCCAGGAGTCCCTACTGGCTCCACCGCGTTTCCAGGGTCCCTACTGGCCCACTTTAAATAAAAAGGAAATATAAATAAAAGCTCACAAAAGGGAAAAAAACTGCACTATACTACCGTCTTATTTTAGTTTAAGATATACTGTTTACAACATCCCATGATGTTGCAAGGTGGCCGGCAATGTTTAATCCTAAACCATGTTTTAAATACGGTTCCAACACTGATAATTAGCAGTGTACTTTAATCCCTTTTCTACTCGTTGAAATCTATTTACTCCTTTAATTACAACCTTGTATGAGTACTTGCATAGATTTCAACGAGTAAGTAATCGCTTTCTTTCGGAGTCGCCGCCACTTTCTCCATCTTGGTTGTTGTTTACTTACTCGTTAAGTTAATCGTTTACGATCTCCTCCTTTGATCGCTCACGTTCGCTGTCGTTTTGTACAATAAAAAGGTAATATTGCTTTCTAATAAAGCTTCCAACATTTTGGAAATAAATTTATTACAACCCTTTTTTTCGACTTTTTATTTACATAAATTCCCTCGCTCACGGCGAAACATAAACTAATGGAATTCTAAAATAATTCTGAAATAAATTGTGCCTCGATTAAATGCAACCTATATGAGTGAATAAATTATATGCGGTAATTAATTAGACGAAAAAAAACTAAATACGTGATGCAAGAAAAGAAACTAAACGGGCGGCACATGACAACAAACGAATCGAATTAAGTTTACAGAGCCAAGTGAATTGAAATTCCTTTCGTTTATAATTGCTCTTTGATTTTTACAAACTAAAATGGATGGTGTGTCGAGGGCCATTAAGGACCAACAGCTGTTACACAATCACTTAAAAAGAAAGATTGCCGACTTCACTAAACTATAGAATTAAGACAAAAGGCGCGGATTGTCTTAGAATTTTTTAATAAAATCAATGAAATTAGGCGATCTTATGAGGTTAATCATGATATAACAATTGCGCCGAGTGAGGTCCCCTATCTTAGTAATGATATTTACTATGAGTTTATTCGGCGCTATTTAGGTGGTAAGGGTAGACTTATCGATCATATTACCGACTTTCGTGACCAAACTTCCCCCCTTTTGTTTTTTGTGTTGGATCTCTAATCGAGATATGTTCGTTTCTTTAGTCCACAATAACCACAGTCTGTCTCATGTTCAAAAGTACTACTATCTTAAAAGCTCTTGTAGAGATACGCCATTGGCTATCGAGAATGAATATCCTGCCTCGGAGACAATTTACGAACCGGCTTGGTCCGCTCTTACTACGAGGTACCACAACAAGAGGAACATTGCTGATATGGTGTTTTGTAAACTATTTGACATTCGAGAGACAAATGACTTATGTGATAGCAATGAGGCTATATTGTATACAACCCGAAATTGTTTAGCCCTTCTGAGTACCATGGATATTAAGAGCGACAATTGGAATACCATTCTTATTTATACTACTGTTCGTAAACTGGATCTTCAAACCTGTAAGAAACCGAAATTTCTAAGATAGATTAGCTGTTTTCTTTCCTGGAGACTCAAAGTCACTCAAAGTCCTCCCATAACGATCACTCAAAGTCCTCCCATAACCAATTATCTAACCAATATAAGGTCCGTCGAGTGAATATGGTGTCTGTTGGTGTTAAAACGGTCCCTGCTGTTGCAAGTATCATCTGCTCTACAAATGTCTGCTGCTAAACGCAATCTTATATTTTCGAAGAAAATATGTCCAAATTGTCTCATCGTTGTCCTTTTTTCGACCGATTGTCGGTTGCAGAGCCGATGTCAGTCGTACAACATACTGAGGTTCACAGCAAAATTGCTGTAAGGACCAACGCGATACCACCGGCCAGATCTGCCAAATCAGGTGCCAATAGCGTCCTAGAAAGCAAGGCTAATACTACGTCT
The DNA here is from genome assembly GCA_963513945.1 of Hydrotaea diabolus. NCBI lineage: Eukaryota > Metazoa > Arthropoda > Insecta > Diptera > Muscidae > Hydrotaea > Hydrotaea diabolus. The sequence continues at coordinate 4,237,607 of OY740721.1, forward strand.
GCAAATATTTTTTATATACATACTACGAGCGTCCACAGTCTCCTGGCAGTGTTATGCCCGACGTTTTGCTTGCCAGTGTTCGAGTTGTTGTGAAGAATGATAACGTGCGTGTAAACAGGGCGGACCAGCCAGTCTCTGTCTAGTCTCACCATATAAAAGAGATTTCAAATTGGAAAGCAATGCTTATGCATTGCCGTCACTAACCAGCTATTACTCCGGTCCGATACAGAGGAAAAATTTGCCCGGGTTGTATCTAGCCCAACTACTCAGATTTTACACCCCTGTAATATAAATATATATTTATTCACCCTTGATACGCAGTTAGGAGCCTTTTGGGAACAGGAGAAGTTGATTGAGAAGAAGAAACCTACCACAAAGGATGTGGCATTTCAGGAATAATTTCAGAGGATTTGTCCTCGTGGTGCTGATGAACGATATACCGTGGCCCTGCCATTGAGATCTGCACTAAGCAGGAAACTTTCACCCGTGTTAAGCCATACTGACTTTAGTGCCCTCAATCGGTTAAAACATATGGAAAGTCGATTTGAACGGGAACCGGATCTTACTCAGCAATATGTATAGTTTGTATCTGAATATCAGTCATTGGGACATAGGGTTAAGGCCGACGGTGAACTGCCATTTTAAGACTTTAAACAGTAGTTATATCTGTCTTACTGCTTTAGCCACCCTCAGTAGCAGCGACACAAAATTGGTGCTTTCGGACATATATCAGTTTGTATTAAAGAACTATCCGTCCTGGTTGAAGAAACTTCGTTCGACATAATTTGTCTTTAAATTATTGCTTTTTTAAATCAAATCGAAGTTGCAATGGCAAATGTCACTTTTGGACTATTCATTCAGCCAACATGGACGAATTTCGTAACGGCGCCGAAGAACACAGCGCAGAGTATAAAAACACAAGGGCTTAAAGCTGAGTGTGAAAGTCCTGATATACCAAGCACTCCATTAAAAACAACCGAATTAAAGACATTTAAGCAATTGCGTTTAAAAGACGTAAGTAGTTCTGATTTTGACAATGTTAATGGTACGCATTACGCATGCCATTACTATCCTCAGTTGAATTACAAGATTCAAAATTACATGTCCGCTTAAAGTGTGCATAACATGGAATATATTGTTTCATCAAACGACAAAAAAAACTCAACAAAGCGAAAGACCATTTGAGTGCATTTGCCAACAGGAAATTGAAAATAAGTTTAAATTTATTTACATTCCTCAGTATATGCAACATGATGTAAAAACAACAACAATAGCTTTCTATTACTTATTGTTGTAGTTGGTTGATATTTCTTTATTTTCTGTCTTCATTTGTTTTGTTTCAAAATCATGGACAATCTGTCTGTATATCATTAATCTTTGCTGTTAATACCTGATCTTTGTTGTAAGTCTTGTTTTCTCTTTGTACTCTGTTTAAAGCAAGAAACAAAATAATAGAAACTTATTCAGGTCATTTTCCTTTTCAAAATTGAAATAGGAGCATAAACGCAGTCGTTTGGTTAAACTCAATCTAATAAGTATTTCTGCTTGCTGCAAAGGGAAATTGTACAACTATGAATTTGTCAATTAATTTGAACATTTATACTTAATAAAATAACCAAACAGTTTAAGTTTTAAATTAAAGCTTTTTTATTATTGGTGGTACTGAGCCAGTGTAAAACTCTTATATTTTTATGGTGCGGAAACCTGGGAGTTATATTATAACTTTTAAGACGAAAAAACATCAAATAAATAAATTAAAATAATTGAATTCTAAAATAATTTTGAATAAAAATTGTGGCTCAATTAAATGCAACTTATATTAGTAAATAAATTATATGCCGTAAGTTATTAGAGGAAAAAACTAAATACGTGATGCAACAAAAAAAAAGGAATCGAATTAAGTTTACAGAGCCAAGTGAATTGAAATTCCTTTCGTTTATAATTGTTCTAATATTTTATTTTGCCAAAGAACAGTTGGTGTAATTCATAAGTCTCATTGTAAATAATATCAAAGCGAACAGGCGCATTATTTGCCATACGTACATACATACACGTACAATTGTATTGACTGTTTGTTTATTGATCTCTGCAATGGCTCTAAGTGTTCGAGTTTGTATATGTCCAAGCTGCAAAAGGAATGTACCAAAAACCATATCTAGTATGTGTTGCAGCGGTTGAAATAAATATTTTCATTCGAATTGTGCAGACATTGCAGAAGCAGCACTTCGGTTCAACAAGTCCTTCACATATTGTTGTCAAAGTTGTAGTGACCCTTGCATCAACAAAAGCAGCCTAAAAGAATGCCTCACTGAGTTTGGTGAAACTTTAAAGAGATAGCTGGAAGAGAAACAATAAAAACTAATGGCCGATATCAGTGTTTCAATCAAGGATCAGGTACGAGAACATCAAAAGGAGCTTGATGAACACTTAAAGAAATATATGTCTGCGTTTGAATGCAAAATAAACGAGCTTGTCAGAGATTTGCGTAATGAATTCAATGGTCGAGTCAATGAATTAAGAAGCGAAATTAATGAATGCAAAAATAACATGAATGCCGAGTCCGGAAGAGGCTAGAGCTTTTAGAGAAGCAAAGCCTTGTTACGCAGAGGAGGTTGAACCGTGCGAACATAGTAATAAATGGTCTTCCGCAAGGTATTCAAGACATCAGCGAGCCTATAAAGAAGATCAGCAGTCTGTGCAAAGTGAAGTTGAATTCTTCGGATATACAACACTGATGCTGTTTTGGCAGTGTAAAATCTGTGCTTGTAAAGCTTAACACTGTGTATACAAGAGATAGTATTATGGCTAACTGCCACAGAAATGGCCCTTCACTTCTAAGTGATGTTATAGGGGGTGAAGTTTGCTCTAGGATATATCTTAATGATGACCTGATATAACTCATATGTGTCGAAAATTGCGTGATCGAAAACATATCTATAAATACACTCTTATTAATGGCGACGTTCCAAAAGTAAAAATTGTGTTCAGAAATGGTACCGATAAAGTTTTAACCTCTCAGGAATGTAAGGGTATGTTAAGTAATACTTATCCATCTGCAGGAAACTCATAATTGCTGCACCAAATCTGATCTTTTTGTGATTTGCTAATAAGAATCAAGCTGTTTTTCAGGTTTAGTGTGTACTGAAGTCTAAACTTTTTTTTAATTATTTACTTTTTTATTTTTCGACTGCATTTAATGTCAAGTCCCGATTTAAATTTTAAGACATTAATTATGTCAATACTTATACATAACGTTGGAAGCATTATAGGTGATCATCGGTTACTTGATTCCCAATTAAGTTCCCATGACAGTGATATTAACTTTGTTCATTTTAACTGTCATAGCTTTAACGTTACTCCAGGCTTTAACGTTACTTTCCGAAATAAGAAAAGTAATGGAAGGCAGCTTACTAGATCTTGTGAGTGTTAAGGCCCATTTAGTCTCGACGGTTGACGGTTGACGGTAGATTCTGCAACCTGCAGAAGTCTACCGTCGTCAACCGTCAAACTGTAATTATCTCCCTCTAACACATGCAAAATGCAACCCCCAACTGAAATAGCTGATTGTCTACCGTCAACCGTCAACCGTCGAGACTAAATGGGCCTTTAGCGAAACATTGTTGAAGCCTACCATATCATCCAGAAGCGTTAGTATTGCCGGGTTCTCTTGTTGTACGGTCGACAGTCACAATCAAAGGGGTGTAGCCCTATTTAAGTATATCTAAAATGTTGAAATATAAAGTGGTCCATAGGGGTACACATTTAAGAGTAGTGAAATGTCTGTTTGTGCTAGTAGGAACCGTATGTCTTCCTCATAGAAATATTGATGAGTTAGAGAATGATATTGCTGATTTATTTGGTCGGTATTCTAATATTATAATTATGGGTGACTTTAATAACAATTTGTTTAATTTATCGTGCTCTAACTTTGTTAGAGATGTTTGTGGAAGGTTGGGTGTGCATGTAGATCATCAATCAACGTCGTTGATAGATTATTTTTTGGAATCTCACCCTGAACACTTGAAAGCTTTTTTTGAGAGTGGAGGTGATGAAAATTGGGAATCGTTTGGAGTGTTTAGGTATGTTTTATCGCCAGAGATGGTCGACGTAGAGGAATTAAACACATTATTTATCAATAACCAACTGACTAGTTCGACTGATAGTAGTTTTATTAACCAAATTATTGGGGATGATGGGGTTTCTTTTTATAACGTCTCCTCTAATGACTTGTTACAAGGTTTTATGTCAGTCAAATCTAACGCCTCTGGTTGTGATGATATGGCTCTTAAATTTCTTAAAGTAGAATTTCCGTTTATATCAAATCACCTTCTTCATTTAGTGAACACTATAATAATGACCTCCTGCTTTCCTAGTGATTGGAAAATAGCCAAAGTGACACCAATTCAAAAGAAGTCAAGCTCGAATTCTCCTGATAACTTAAGACTTATTTCTTTGCTTCCTATCCTGTCAAAGGTTCTGGAAAATATTCTTAAGCAGTAGTTGCTAGGCCATATTGTGAGTCAATCGCTGTCAACTGATTGTCAATGTGGTTTCCGGAACGACAGGAGTACCTCTGATCTTTTAATTGGCCTTACTGACTCAATAAGGAAGAATACTCATAACCAAAAAATGTTTATGGTTTTGTCTTTGGATTTAGAAAAAGCCTTCGATAGGGTAGATTATGGAATTTTGATAAACAAATTTCATAAAGAATATGGACTTGGGAAAAGTGCCTGTAGTTTAATGCTATCTTATTTATGTGGTAGAAAGATGTTTGTTCATGTCAATGGAGTTTCATCGTTTGTTTTGTCTGTTACGAGTGGGCTCAGTTCTTGGTCCAATTTTGTTTGTGCTGTTTATTTATTACTGACCTTTTCAAAATTCTGGGCGGTTGGTGTACACCATACTCTTTTGCTGATGATGTTTAGTTATTATTTTGCGGAGAAATCCAGTATTTGGATGTTTTGCAAGCCAAAACTAATTATGTTTCAAAATTATTAAGCGTATGGATGTCCTCCAACAAGCTTAGTATTAGTCCTTCTAAAACAAAGGTTTTCATCATCATATTCTATCCACCTAGATTTAAAATTCAATGGTACGTCTACAGAATTCGTTCAGATAATTATGTGTTTGGGATTAGTGCTGGATAAAAATGTTGCTTTGAGCAGCATATTCGCAGTATTGCTTCACGTATTAGTTGCACACTTCGTCAACTATACAACACCAATTTAATTTTACCTCGTTGAAAACAAAACTGGTACATGGCTTAATTATGCCAAATATTTTGTACTGCCTAGGGGTATATACAGGAACTACTCAAAGTAATATGAATATAATAAAGGCAGTGTTTCATACAGTTATGTGCTATTTATATTCTGTTAAACCGTATGCTCGTATATCGCCGTTTTGAATGAGTTTTAAGGCTGTTCCTTTTGTGGAATTTGTGCACCATCTGTTGCTATACTTTTTTTTTAAAGATATAAAAAATTCAATCTCCTTTGTTCCTAGCAGATTCATTTGTCTTCAGTCACTGAATTCGCAACTGAAATTTAATTATTCCAAAGGTAACACCGCTTATGGATCGATCATTCCTCGTAAGAGTAGCCCGACTACTTAACATTTCACCAAGCAGTTTAAAATCGTTTAATTTGTCTTCCATGAAATTTCGTAAACATCTAATGTAACATTTTCATTCTATTACAGAGTAATGCTTTTTTATATGTTTTTCTATGGTTTCTTGATTATCACTTATATGCTTTCATCAGGTTTTTTTCTCTCTTTTGTTAGGAAAAATTAGGACTATTTTAGTTTATATTTTTTTTATTTTATGCTGAATTTTTTTAGTAGTTTATGATGTTCTATTTTGATGCATATTGCAGTTTACCTTTAAAAAACCCCCAAAGGGCTTCGAATTACATGTCAATAAAGAAATGAACTGAAAACTGTCGCTGCTGTGGCAAGCATCAGTAGCTCTACAAATGTTTCATATTCGCTGCCTTGCCGTCTGCTGCTAAACGCGATCTTATCTTTTTGAAGAAAATATGTAGGAGTCTCATCGTACTATTCATTGTACTATTGGACCAGGATGGACAGGCCACTTTAATTAGTAAAAACGCCGTTCAACATCTACAGCTTAAAAAACACAATACCTCTGCTCTGATCAATGGAATAGGTGGGGTAACAGTTGTGATTCGTAAATATGTCACTCCATATCTAGTATGTGTTGCAGCGGTTGAAATAAATATTTTCATTCGAATTGTGCAGACATTGCAGAAGCAGCACTTCGGTTCAACAAGTCCTTCACATATTGTTGTCAAAGTTGTATTGACCCTTGCATCAACAAAAGCAACCTAAAAGAATGCCTCACTGAGTTTGGTGAAACTTTAAAGAGATAGCTGGAAGAGAAACAATAAAAACTAATGGCCGATATCAGTGTTTCAATCAAGGATCAGGTACGAGAACATCAAAAGGAGCTTGATGAACACTTAAAGAAATATATGTCTGCGTTTGAATGCAAAATAAACGAGCTTGTCAGAGATTTGCGTAATGAATTCAATGGTCGAGTCAATGAATTAAGAAGCGAAATTAATGAATGCAAAAATAACATGAATGCCGAGTCCGGAAGAGGCTAGAGCTTTTAGAGAAGCAAAGCCTTGTTACGCAGAGGAGGTTGAACCGTGCGAACATAGTAATAAATGGTCTTCCTCAAGGTATTCAAGACATCAGCGAGCCTATAAAGAAGATCAGCAGTCTGTGCAAAGTGAAGTTGAATTCTTCGGATATACAACACTGATGCTGTTTTGGCAGTAGAAAATCTGTGCTTGTAAAGCTTAACACTGTGTATACAAGAGATAGTATTATGGCTAACTGCCACAGAAATGGCCCTTCACTTCTAAGTGATGTTATAGGGGGTGAAGTTTGCTCTAGGATATATCTTAATGATGACCTGACCTGATCAGATGCTGCAAGAATAACTCATATGTGTCGAAAATTGCGTGATCGAAAACATATCTATAAATACACTCTTATTAATGGCGACGTTCCAAAAGTAAAAATTGTGTTCAGAAATGGTACCGATAAAGTTTTAACCTCTCAGGAATGTAAGGGTATGTTAAGTAATACTTATCCATCTGCAGGAAACTCATAATTGCTGCACCAAATCTGATCTTTTTGTGATTTGCTAATAAGAATCAAGCTGTTTTTCAGGTTTAGTGTGTACTGAAGTCTAAACTTTTTTTTAATTATTTACTTTTTTATTTTTCGACTGCATTTAATGTCAAGTCCCGATTTAAATTTTAAGACATTAATTATGTCAATACTTATACATAACGTTGGAAGCATTATAGGTGATCATCGGTTACTTGATTCCCAATTAAGTTCCCATGACAGTGATATTAACTTTGTTCATTTTAACTGTCATAGCTTTAACGTTACTCCAGGCTTTAACGTTACTTTCCGAAATAAGAAAAGTAATGGAAGGCAGCTTACTAGATCTTGTGAGTGTTAAGGCCCATTTAGTCTCGACGGTTGACGGTTGACGGTAGATTCTGCAACCTGCAGAAGTCTACCGTCGTCAACCGTCAAACTGTAGTTATCTCCCTCTAACACATGCAAAATGCAACCCCCAACTGAAATAGCTGATTGTCTACCGTCAACCGTCAACCGTCGAGACTAAATGGGCCTTTAGCGAAACATTGTTGAAGCCTACCATATCATCCAGAAGCGTTAGTATTGCCGGGTTCTCTTGTTGTACGGTCGACAGTCACAATCAAAGGGGTGTAGCCCTATTTAAGTATATCTAAAATGTTGAAATATAAAGTGGTCCATAGGGGTACACATTTAAGAGTAGTGAAATGTCTGTTTGTGCTAGTAGGAACCGTATGTCTTCCTCATAGAAATATTGATGAGTTAGAGAATGATATTGCTGATTTATTTGGTCGGTATTCTAATATTATAATTATGGGTGACTTTAATAACAATTTGTTTAATTTATCGTGCTCTAACTTTGTTAGAGATGTTTGTGGAAGGTTGGGTGTGCATGTAGATCATCAATCAACGTCGTTGATAGATTATTTTTTGGAATCTCACCCTGAACACTTGAAAGCTTTTTTTGAGAGTGGAGGTGATGAAAATTGGGAATCGTTTGGAGTGTTTAGGTATGTTTTATCGCCAGAGATGGTCGACGTAGAGGAATTAAACACATTATTTATCAATAACTAACTGACTAGTTCGACTGATAGTAGTTTTATTAACCAAATTATTGGGGATGATGGGGTTTCTTTTTATAACGTCTCCTCTAATGACTTGTTACAAGGTTTTATGTCAGTCAAATCTAACGCCTCTGGTTGTGATGATATGGCTCTTAAATTTCTTAAAGTAGAATTTCCGTTTATATCAAATCACCTTCTTCATTTAGTGAACACTATAATAATGACCTCCTGCTTTCCTAGTGATTGGAAAATAGCCAAAGTGACACCAATTCAAAAGAAGTCAAGCTCGAATTCTCCTGATAACTTAAGACTTATTTCTTTGCTTCCTATCCTGTCAAAGGTTCTGGAAAATATTCTTAAGCAGTAGTTGCTAGGCCATATTGTGAGTCAATCGCTGTCAACTGATTGTCAATGTGGTTTCCGGAACGACAGGAGTACCTCTGATCTTTTAATTGGCCTTACTGACTCAATAAGGAAGAATACTCATAATCAAAAAATGTTTATGGTTTTGTCTTTGGATTTAGAAAAAGCCTTCGATAGGGTAGATTATGGAATTTTGATAAACAAATTTCATAAAGAATATGGACTTGGGAAAAGTGCCTGTAGTTTAATGCTATCTTATTTATGTGGTAGAAAGATGTTTGTTCATGTCAATGGAGTTTCATCGTTTGTTTTGTCTGTTACGAGTGGGCTCAGTTCTTGGTCCAATTTTGTTTGTGCTGTTTATTTATTACTGACCTTTTCAAAATTCTGGGCGGTTGGTGTACACCATACTCTTTTGCTGATGATGTTTAGTTATTATTTTGCGGAGAAATCCAGTATTTGGATGTTTTGCAAGCCAAAACTAATTATGTTTCAAAATTATTAAGCGTATGGATGTCCTCCAACAAGCTTAGTATTAGTCCTTCTAAAACAAAGGTTTTCATCATCATATTCTATCCACCTGGATTTAAAATTCAATGGTACGTCTACAGAATTCGTTCAGATAATTATGTGTTTGGGATTAGTGCTGGATAAAAAATGTTGCTTTGAGCAGCATATTCGCAGTATTGCTTCACGTATTAGTTGCACACTTCGTCAACTATACAACACCAATTTAATTTTACCTCGTTGAAAACAAAACTGGTACATGGCTTAATTATGCCAAATATTTTGTACTGCCTAGGGGTATATACAGGAACTACTCAAAGTAATATGAATATAATAAAGGCAGTGTTTCATACAGTTATGTGCTATTTATATTCTGTTAAACCGTATGCTCGTATATCGCCGTTTTGAATGAGTTTTAAGGCTGTTCCTTTTGTGGAATTTGTGCACCATCTGTTGCTATACTTTTTTTTTTAAAGATATAAAAAATTCAATCTCCTTTGTTCCTAGCAGATTCATTTGTCTTCAGTCACTGAATTCGCAACTGAAATTTAATTATTCCAAAGGTAACACCGCATATGGATCGATCATTCCTCGTAAGAGTAGCCCGACTACTTAACATTTCACCAAGCAGTTTAAAATCGTTTAATTTGTCTTCCATGAAATTTCGTAAACATCTAATGTAACATTTTCATTCTATTACAGAGTAATGCTTTTTTATATGTTTTTCTATGGTTTCTTGATTATCACTTATATGCTTTCATCAGGTTTTTCTCTCTCTTTTGTTAGGAAAAATTAGGACTATTTTAGTTTATATTTTTTTTATTTTATGCTGAATTTTTTTAGTAGTTTATGATGTTCTATTTTGATGCATATTGCAGTTTACCTTTAAAAGACCCCCAAAGGGCTTCGAATTACATGCCAATAAAGAAATGAACTGAAAACTGTCTCTGCTGTGGCAAGCATCAGTAGCTCTACAAATGTTTCATATTCGCTGCCTTGCCGTCTGCTGCTAAACGCGATCTTATCTTTTTGAAGAAAATATGTAGGAGTCTCATCGTACTATTCATTGTACTATTGGACCAGGATGGACAGGCCACTTTAATTAGTAAAAACGCCGTTCAACATCTACAGCTTAAAAAACCCCAATACCTCTGCTCTGATCAATGGAATAGGTGGGGTAACAGTTGTGATTCGTAAATATGTCACTCTTTGTCTAGTCTCATTATACACAAGAGATTTCAAATTGGAAAACAATGCTTATGCTTTGACGTCACTTACCAGCTATTTGACGAATTTTCAATTGGCTGACCCACATTTCTATAGAAATATTAGACTTGTTAATTAGTGGAGAAATTTACGGCGATATCTTGTTGCCCCAGCAAAGGAATCTTCATAAAGGCATTTTTCTGCAACAGTCTAATTTTGGTTGGGTTGTATCTAGCCCAACTACTCAGAGTTTACCCGCCTGTAAAATTAATATATATTTATTTACCCTTGATACGCAGTTAAGAAGTTGATTGATAAGAGGAAACCTACCACAGATGCCGTATTAAAGAACAGCAATTGTTCAAAGTGAATACGTTTTATATTGTGTGTTGGGGTATGTTGGATTCCCAATGCATTTTCAAGTGCAGCGGGAAGACGCGTCGAAATGCGTCTTTTATTATCAGTCGGCATTAAAATTCTATTTATGCTCGCACAATGTAATAAAATATACAATGCAACGAACGATCGATGAAATACACTCACAGGGCAATAACGGCCTGCGATGCGTGCATGGATTTCTGCCTTAGAAATTGTAAGCCCAACGTGGTTCGCCTGATAAGAATTTTTGTATATATAGTCCTAAGCGAACACATTTCAAATTAGTATGAAACCATTACTAGACCGAAGAAGACCTTACAAATCTTCATTAATCTTAAGTATAAAATCATTACTCACCAGGAGAAGAAATTACAACTCTTCTCCAAAACTTGAGTCAGAATAAATCTACTCAACAGAACATTTATGTAAAAAACACTTTGTTTCATTTTACATAAAGTTGGTCCAATCGAACCGACAAAAAGAAAAAAAAAACGAGTTTTCCCCCACCAGTGGTAAGAGACTCGGAGTAATAAATACTCACCAAAATCGGAATAATAAATATTCCACATAAAAATAAATAGAGTAATCCCCCACCAGTGGTAAGATACTCGAAAAAAAAACAAGATTCAAAAAAGCGTGAACCAAGGCTTGAACAGTGGTTCGTAAAGAAAAATAAAAATTTATAAAATTTTTTGGAAAAAAAAAACACAAAAAAGCCCTAATATGCTGCCAATCCCCTTAAGCAACACGATGAAGGATTTGGTGGAGAGGCAAGAGAAGGTGTATAAACTAATAAAACACCTTGTCAGCGAGGATCCAAATTCAGTAGAAGTGGATGACCTTTGGGAAGAATTTCAGAGGTCCCACACAAAGATGATAACTGCAGAGGCCTTAGCAAACCACCAATATTTCAAAAAAAATATTTTTGGAGAGGTTTCAGCTTTAATGGCAGCAGTTCTAGAAAAACGAAGATCTGCAAAACAAGAACTGGACCACAAAAAATTAGAGGAACATGCTATGCTGCAGGAAGAATATGCAATTCTGCATTCTGGCATTCCAAAGGCTGAAAGTGATCTGCTAAAAGCATGGATGGATCGCACATGGGAGTCACTGGGAGAGTGTAACCGGAGGATGACAGCCGAAAGTTCAGTGGCCGATCTCGAAATAAAAATGAACTGCCTGAAAAGAACGTGGGCAATAGCGGAGGGCAAAAACGACAGCCTTGCCAAACGTTACCCCACAAAACATAGTGCAGATAAAACATTTCTGGATTTGGAGTACGCAGTAAATGTGATGTTACTGGATATGGCTGAAACGATTGAGAATAAATCGAAGACAAAGTGTTCCATACTCGAACCACAAAGACCGTCCATACCGAAATTCAATGGAGAAGGAAAAAGTTGGCAACATTTTATTGAAATGTTTAAGGAGATGGTCCATAACCGGGATGACCTCTCAGATAATATCAAGTTAAACTATCTTCGAATGAGCTTGGAAGGCGAAGCCAGAGCAGTGGTTTCCCACTTATTGTCCGGTGGAACGGGCAATTATGATGCAGCGTTTAAATTGCTAATTAAACGCTACGAAAATGAACGAAAAATGTTTAATGAGGCGCTAGATTTGCTGTTGGATCTTCCGACATTTGTGGAAAATTCAGGCACCGCTGTAAACAAGTTTATAGACAGCATAAATGAAGCAGTGCACATCATGAAAAACAAACTGGAAATTGTGGACGATTCGGAAATATCACCGATTTTCGCCCACATTATACTACGAAAATTTGAGAGGAAAGAGTTGCAGAAATACAACCTACAAATCAAAAAGGCTAAAGATATTCAACGGCTGTCAGATGTGCAAGAGTATTTGGACCAAGTGCAAAGTTCCATATGCTACAAAGAACAGAAGAGTTACGTCAAGAACTTCAATAAAGTAAAAACTCAAAGTAAAACCTGGTCAAGCTGGAAACCTAATAAAAATAAATGTGTATGCTGAGTAAATGAAAACCATGGCATATATAAATGTTCCAAATTTAAGAAAATGGATATTTCGTCACGTTGGAATTTGGTGAAACAGAAGCAGCTATGTACGAAATGTTTAAGACGCCATCAAAGTATAAACTGCTACAAAAATTGGACTTGCCAGCAATGTGGAAAAGGCCACAATAGTCTGCTGCATTATGGAGGGAAAATACCTGCCAAACCACAACAGATATACGCTGCAACAATAACAACCGCTAAACCCAACAACATGGCTTTTCGTAATCAACATCGCATTCGAAACATGAGTGGTGGTGGCGGCAACTATGAAAATCCCTTGGCCAAACACGGCAAGAGAGACAGCAACATGATGTCGCCCTGGGAGAACTGGAATCCCGGTGGTAAATGTGGTGGCGGCGATATGAATCAATGCGGTGGCTGCATTCGTAAGCAGAATACCGCTGATCGCGCAAAGAAACAGTTGACTAAAAATGCCAACACTAAAAAGAAGGATTTCTTATCTTACGATACTAAGGGTAAAGAGTCTTTCTATCTGAATGAAAGATTGAACGCATTCAACAAACAACCTACTGTCTGCGCCAAGCAGCCTGTTATTGGCGACAAAACATCTAGAACGAAGCATGATGATTTTAAGCACCATCGTCAAAAGCTCAACAGGATCCGCCAGGAGTTTAAAATTATTGAAGAATTAAATTCAATTAAACTGCAATTACAGAAATTGCAGCACAAGTATGCAGAGTGTAGCAAGGAATTTGGTACCCGAATTTATTACGACACTCAATTGTTGGCCGATGTAGGCAGTCTCAAAAAATACCAAAGGCGGCAAATGAAAACGTCACCAGAAGAATTTAAGGATGTCCGACTACCCAACAAGAGAGGTAACCATCTGTGCTGGGATACACTGTGGAAATCAACACGGTGATTCGGAAGGCGACCAACTCCATTGAATTCAGTTCTATGAAGCAGCTACAGTGGCCATTCGTCACTAATATTAATTACTCATACATAGTATTGTAATAGTAAATGTAGTTTTATAGCTATTAAACATTGTAAAATACAGCGGCCGCTGGTAGATAGTTTAAGTAAGATACAGTCCACTTATACGAAGAATAGATTTAAGTTAAGAATACCCTATGTACTTTTTTCGCCTGGCAGAATGTTCAAAGTGAACACGTTTTATATTGTGTATTGGGGTATGTTGGATTCCCAATGAATTTTCAAGTGCAGCGGGAAGACGCGTCGAAATGTGTCTTTTATTATCAGTCGGCATTAAAATTCTATTTATGCTCGCACAATGTAATAAAATATACAATGCAACGAACGATCGATGAAATGCACGCACAGGGCGATAACGGCCTGCGATGCGTGCATTGATTTCTGCCTTAGAAATTGTAAGCCCAACGTGGTTCGCCTGATAGTCCTAAGCGAACACATTTCAAATTAGTATGAAACCATTACTAGACCGAAGAAGACCTTACAAATCTTCATTAATCTTAAGTATGAAATCATTACTCACCAGGAGAAGAAATTACAACTCTTCTCCAAAAATTGAGTCAGAATAAATCTACTCAACAGAACATTTATGTAAAAAACACTTTGTTTCATTTTACAGCAATTCCACTACAAAATTGCGTGTAGTCTTCGATATCAGCAGTAAAAGGCCGCCCTGTTCATCTTTAAACGATGACCTATGACCTGACGATGAACTGTCTTGACGCGAAACACTGTCTCAGATATAAACATTTAAAGACTTCAAACATATGTGTCTTACATCAACTGGCTCAGTACGACAGAGGATCGTATCCCGAAGCTTGTGATGTGTTGATGACTGATACCTAAGTCTATATCTCTAAATACAACTTGTTATATTGTTGGCTGCTGGTGATTTTACCTGCGAAAGTGGACATCAAACTCGCCCGAACTTACGGCTCAAATCCCCGAAAACTTTTGGGAAAAGTCTGGTGTAATTGCTTTCAGTGATCAAAATATCGTAAATGCATTAGTTCAATCCTGGAGCCAAATGGAGTTTAAGTCTTTGTCTTTCTTTCCTAAGATTGACTCAACGTACGACGAATAAAAACCTCAACTTAGTTATATCTGTCTTACTGATTTAGCCACCCTCAGTAGCAACGACACAAAATTGGTGCTTTCGGACATATATCAGTTTATATGAAAGAACTACCCGTCCTGGTTTAAGAAACTTGGTTCGACATAATTTATCTTTAAATGATTGCTTTTTAAATCAAATCAAAGTAGCAATAGCAAATTTCACTCTCGTACTATTCATTCAGCCAACGTGGGCGACTTTCGTAATGGCGCCGAAGAACACAGCGCAGAGTAAGAAAACACATGGGCTTTAAAGCAAAGTGTTTATTCTCATTGTTGCATTTGAATTACAACATTCAAAAATACATGACCGCTTTAAGTGTACATAACATGGAATATTGTTTCATCAAATGACCAAAAAAATCAACAAAGCGAAAGACTATTTTGACTGCATTTGCTGAAAATAAGTTTAAATTTATTAACATTCGTTGGTTGTGGAAATCGTTGTGGAAGGAAAGATCAAATGAGAAAACAAGCTTATAAGATATGGCATCAATATTGCGCCTGAAAGCTGAGAACAGGTCACGGACGATGGACGAAATGCTTACTTACTTTACATTAAGTTTTTATTATTAAATTTTGTTGCGTTATGTCGTTTTGAATATTACCTATAATTTAGTACTTGTAATACTTGGTCACCCTAATTTAGTACTTGCAATATAATGTGAAAACAACATCAATAGCTTTCCATTACTTATTGTTGTTGGTTGATATTTCTTTATTTTCTGTCTTCTTTTGTTTTGTTTAAAGATCAATGACAATCAGTCTACCGTCATTAATCATTGCTGTTAAGTCTTGTAAGTAAGTCTTGTTGTCTATTTTACTCTGTTTCAGAGCTCTTCCTACTGCAGCTTAGCTTGAAAGCAAAAAAACAGAAAACAATAGAAACGTATTGATTTCCTTTCCCTTTCCAAAAATGAAATAGGAGCAGAGACACAGTCGTTTCGTTAAACTCAATCTAATAAGTAATTATGCTTGCTGCAAAGGGAAATTGTATGACTATGACTTTTTCAATTAATGTGAAATTGAACAATAATACTAAATAAAATAACCAAACAGTTTTAGTTTTAAATTAAAGCTTTTTTATTATTGGTGGTTCAACTGAGCCAGTGTTAAAACACTTATATTTTTATGGTACGGAAACCATGGAGTTATACTATAACTTCCAAGACGAAAAAACATCAAATATAATTAATAATTCTGAAAAAAATTGTGGCTCAATTAAATTCAACCTATATTAGTGAATAAATTATATGCGGTAATTAATTAGACGAAAAAAAAACTAAATATGTGAGCTACAAAAGAAACTAAACGGGCAACACATAACAACAAATGAATCGAATTAATTTTACAGAGCCAAGTGAATTGAAATTCCTTTTCTTTTATAATTGTTCTTTGGTTTTTACAAACTAAAATGGAAGGTGTGTCGAGGGCCATTGAGGACCAAAAGGTGTTACACAATCATTTAAAAATAATTATTGCGGACTACACTAAACTATAGAATGAGGATAAAACGCGCGGGTTGTGTCAGAATTTTTTTTAATAAATTCGATGAAATTATGCGATCTTAGAGGGTAATCATGAACCGATATTCGATCATGTACGTGGCAAATCTATTCCGCCAAAAAAGGTCCCCTATCTTAGTAATAATATTTACTATGATTTTTGTCGTATCTATTTGGGAGATAAGAGTAGACTTATCCATCACATCACCGACTTTCGAGACCAAACTTCCCCCATGTGTCATGTTGTTTGGGTTGGATCTCTTATTGAGATATGTTCGTTTCTTTATAGAAAATAACCACAGTCCATCTCAGGTTCAACAGTACTACTATCTCAAAAGCTCTTGTAGAGATACGCCATTAGCTATCGTGAATGAAAACCGCTCTTACTAAGATGTACCAAAACAAGAGGAAGATTGCTGATACCGTGTATCGGAAACTATGTGACATTCGATCGTCGAATGCACGCAGAGAAAAAGCATGGTTACTTCATGGTCACGGCAATAATAATATGTTCTCCGCAATAAAAATATGTTCGTCGCAACCATAGCATTGTTAACTGAACTTAGTTTTGACAATAGTATAATTGCTACAATATTAATATTGTTGATATGTAACAATAGTATTATTGCCAAATTTAAAAATTAAAATATGGTTATAGCAACAATATAAATATGGTTGGTGCGGCAAAAGTATTGTATTTTGCGTGTTATGTTAACAATGATATGATTACGGCAATCATACTGTATGATAGTAATTTTTTTCATTTAAATATGCTTTTTAGAACAAATGTTATTGGTACGGATCTAATGCAATAATAGTATTTTTTATCGAAATTATTTTTTTTAAAAAAGCTGCTTTGGCTTTGTTTAACTGAAATATTTTTAACAAAAACGCTTACGTTTATTTAAACTTATTTTTTCTACTTTGAAATTAATCACTCCTATTATTTTGAATTTAATGTATTTTTGAATAATTTTCATTTTCATAGTTTAAATTTATTGTTGACAACTTAAACCAATTATAATAAATAATATTGGGGATCAAATCTACTGTCGACAACTAAAACAAATCTAATAAATTATATCATAGTATAATTGTGTGTGATCATACTATGGTTGTGGAGATTACAGTATGGTTGTATGTAAATCATACTATGCTTGTAGGGGTCATAGTATGGTTATGTGTGCATCATGTTATGGTTGTGGAGAACATAGTATGGTTATGTATGAATCATACTATTGTTATGAGGATCATAATATTGTTGTACCACAACCATATACCCAACAATAGTATTATCCTCTTCGAATATTGTCACCACAACCATACTTTTTTTCTGCGTGGGGTTTAGTGATAGCACTAAGGCTTTATTGGATACAACGCGGAATTGTTTAGCTCTTCTGAGTACCATGGATATTAAGAGCGACAATTGGGATCCCATTCTTATCCATAACAATGTTTGTAAACTGGATCTTCAAACATGTAAGGAATGGGAACAATTGTTGAAAGCCTCAACTGACATTCCTAAGATAAATGAGCTTTTTTGAGAAATGCTTATTCTGAACAATATAAGGTCCGTCGAGTGAATGTGGTGTCTGTTGGCGACGAAAACTATCCCTGCTGTTGCAAGCTTCATCTGTTCTACAAATGTTTTGTATTCGCTGCCTTGCCGTCTACTGCTAAACGCGAACTTATCTTTTCGAAGAAAATATGTAGGAATTGTCTCATCGTTGGCCACTTTTCGACCGATTTTCAGTTGCAGAGCCGATGTCAGTCGTGCAAAACGTCTCATCATACTGTGGTTCACAACTAAATTGCTGTAAGGACCAATACGAATGATTCGGTCAGATCTGCCAAATCTGGTGCCAATATACATACTACGACCGTCCACAGTCACCGGTCAGTATTGATCGCCAATTTTATGCACAACGTTTTGCTTGCCACTGTTCGAGTTGTTGTGATGACTGATAGTCTGCGTGCACTATTGGACCAGGCTAATTTAATTAGTAAAAACGCTGTTCAACTTCTACATCTTAAAATATAAATAATACCTCTGCTTAGATCAATGGAATAGGTGGGGGAACAGTTGTGATTCTTAAATATGTCAGTCTTTGTCTAGTCTCATCATATCATAGAGATTTAAAATTGGACAGCAATGCTTATGTCATACTGTCACTAACCAGCTATTACTCCAGTCCGATACAATAAAGCAATATTTCCGATTTGACGAATTTTCAATTGGCCGATCCACATTTCGATAAAAATGATAGAACTGATTTGCTAATTGGTGGAGACATTTACGCCGATATCTTGTTTCCCCAGCAAAGGAAGTTTTATAAATACATTTCTCTGCAACAGTCTCATTGCGGTTGGGTTGTATCTGGCCCACCTACTCAGATTAAATGTATAATTTCCGGCGCATAAGTTACGTACCTTCACCCCACTGTTAACGTTAATGCTGACGAAGACATCAGCATTATCGTCCAGAAATATCTGAAACAATAGCATGACAACGAAAGCAGCGATGTTGCTTCCGTTGCCAATGCTAAATCAATATATAATTTAATTGCTATATATGTGGCGAAATACAAAAGTATGAAATGATATCTGACACTTTTGTTTTCGTTCCCATATTCCAGTCGAGGATTTAATGCAACGTAAGCATAAACGTCTCGCAGCATTGAATGCCTCACTGGCACAATATATTTTTTGGATTTAGTCTTAAGACCACAGCAAACAAATAAAGTACAACGAAGCTAAAGTTTTTGTATTGTGTTTTAATTTTTTCAAGTTCATTTCTTAAAAGAGATTTACAACAACGTAAGTGGCGCAGTCGCGGAACTTAGCATCAAAAGATACTAAGAAACGAACAAAACAAAAAAAAACATTTAAACATTAAACAATGAAAATAAAATATAACATTAAACAGTGAAAATCATCAAATTCACTAAAAAGTGAAAAAAAAAAATCATAAAATTTCTTCTTGAATGAATAGACAAAATATTTTTGATCAAAACCGAAATCTAGAAATGGATCAAGAACAAATGAATGAGCTCAACGAAGTAATAAGAAGACAAGAGATGGCTATTAACCAACTTCAACAACAGCTGCAACAGCAGCAGGCACAGCAACAAGCGCAAGAACCAGAACAACAAATCTTGCTCACCCCCAAGGACATACTCACACAATTTCGACAGTTGAAACCGTTAGACAAGGACCATTCAGTAACAGCATTTACGGCATCCGTGGAGGCAATAATAGATGTGTGCCCCAGGAACAACCACCAGCTAACCCGTTTGTCCATGGCCATCGTAATGAATGAAAAAATTCTGGGACCGGCAGGAAATTACATCCGAGAGATAGGGCCTGACGCAAGTTGGCAGCAAGTAAAGACGAAGCTAGTGGACTATTACCGTCCAAAATCAACATACGGCGATATATTTAACAAATGTCGAAATGTTAAAGTAAGTAATTTACGAGAATTGTTTAAGTATTTTGAAAATGCTAAGTATGAACTTAGCCAAATATATCTATTGGACGAAATGAGACCACAGATATACGAACCTAGTAGAGTCGATAAAGACTTAGTGAATATATTAATTGAGAAAATAGATATCCCCTTAAGGTATCATATGGACCAAAATAGTACATTGAATGACGTTATTACTAGGTATACCCAGATAAGAGCTCTGGATGACCCCAGAGCCATCCACTATAGACACAAACAAGGAAATACCCGAAATCAAACACAACAAATTAGTAATAATCAATACAAAACACAAAACTCACACCAGAATCAATATAACACTAGCCAACAAAAAAACAATGTACATAATGACAATACTAACGATCATCACAGGAATAATTATACCAATAAACAAAGTTCGGGGCAAACCCGAAATTCCCATATGAGCGTAGACACTCGAAATACCAGTCGAGATAATAGACCTATGTATATGGAAGTTGACAACATTCAAGAGGGAAAAGTCGAAATGGGAGATGAAGTAAATTTTTTAACATCGCCTCTAGGGCGCAATTACCCTTAATATCAATAAAATAGGGAAACAAAAGATCAGGTGCCTAGTGGATACTGGTTCAACCACTAGCATCTTAAAGGAAGGTATTCTTAAAGAAGACTACCCAATATTGGGATTGAGGAATCCATGGGTTTATAAAACCCTTAATGGAACCAAGGAAGTGAGAAATGTGGTAGTAACACCATTCCCAAAGGAATTAAAATGCGAAGGCAACATGCAATGGAAATTGATATATTTTTCCAATGAAAATTTTTCTGGCATAATTGGTCAGAATTTTCTAACTGCATTTAAGGCCATAATAGACAGCGACCTAAAGTTCATAGACATGCTAGGTCAAAGATTATATTTCGAAGAATATATATACCCTGAGTATGTTGATGATATATCTACACTCGAGTCAATGGGAAACGACAACATACATAATTTCGACTTGAACCATTTGAACACTGAGGAAAAACAGGTAACCCTAAGGCTACTTAGTGATTTTAAAGACCTTTTTTTCAAAGAGGGAGACACTCTTTCAGCGACACACGAAGTGTCCCACGAGATAGTCACGACTATAGACAAACCCTTGTATTCAAGAATATATAGGTATCCGCAGATACACGAGTCCGAAATAGACCGTCAAATCGAGGAAATGCTTAAGCAGAATATAATACGCAGAAGTAACTCCCCGTATAATAGCCCACTTTGGATTGTAGACAAAAAATCAGACAATTCGGGGATAAGAAAATACAGGATCGTTATCGATTACCGAAAACTAAATGAGTTTACGGTAGACGATAAGTATCCTATTCCTAACCTAAACTCATTATTAGAAAGACTGGGTAGAGCCCAATATTTTACCACTCTGGATCTTGCAAAAGGCTTTCACCAAATATTGGTTAGAGAGGAGGATAGAAGGAAAACGGCTTTCTCTACACCCTCAGGTCATTACGAATTTGTGAGAATGCCTTTTGGGCTAAAAAATGCCCCCTCTACTTTTCAAAGGTTGATGAATGAGGTCCTTAAAGACCACATCAACAAAACATGTGTCGTATATATGGATGATATCCTTATATTCAGTACATCACTCCAAGAGCATATGGTCACGTTGAAAAAAATATTCAAAGCCTTACGAAAGGCTAAGCTTAAAATACAAGTTGACAAGTGCGATTTTTTAAAGAAAGAGACTCAGTTTTTAGGCCATGTACTGACAGCTAAGGGTATAAAACCAAATCCTGATAAGGTCTCTATTATTCGGAGGTTGAAAATACCGAATACTGCGAAACAAATAAAATCCTTTTTAGGAATGACAGGGTTTTATAGAAAGTTCATCAAGGATTACGCAAAAATTGCGCACCCAATGACAGTATGCCTGAAAAAAGGGCAGTCAGTAAGAGTCAACGATCCTAATTATCTGGTGGCGTTCGAAAAATTGAAGGATTTGGTAACAAACACCCCAATACTAAGATACCCAAATTTCTGTAAAAAATTTAAGATAACTACTGATGCCAGCAACTTTGCAATTGGGGCAGTACTTTCTCAAGAAGGACATCCGATTGCCTATGCATCTCGTACATTGAACAAACATGAATGTAATTATGCCACAGTAGAAAAAGAATAACTCGCCATTGTCTGGGCAGTAAAATACTACAGACCATATATATATGGTAGAGAATTTCATCTCGAAAGTGATCACCAACCACTTAAGTGGTTAATGACGAAATACTCCAGTAAGGATATTAGCCCAAGACTCCAGAGATGGTTAATAAGTCTTGGGGAGTACAATTTCTCGCTTGACTATATAAAAGGAAAGACCAACCACATAGCGGACTTTTTGAGTAGAATACGGGAGGATGAAATAAACTGTTGGCAACCGGAAACCAGTAATCAAGAAGCACGAACTACCGACTCACTAAGTGAGGATATGGGTCAGGACGATATTGCCTCACTAGAAGTGCAGACTGTTCACTCTCAAGAGGAGGACTTAGGGTATAATGTACCAATATTAGAGACAGTGGTCAACAGATTCAGAATACAAATAATCCTCGTGGAGCAAAAACAAGATCCAACGACTGTAGTTTTCGGAAACAAAAGAATTTTCATAGATAGAAACGACATTGATAACGGATTGACCCTTGACGTCTTGCGCAGGGAACTGGTCAAGGGCAAAGTGGGAATATATTCATACCTCAACGATCACGATTACTATAAGGTCTACAAAATAATCGAAAGGGAGTACTCTTTGAAACCTCACATTAAGTTCGTAAAATGTACAAAGTACGCTAGGGACATAGAGAATGAAGACGAATTAAAAACTTAGATTGCCCTCTTTCACAAAAATGAAAGCTGCCATTGTGGCATAGTGGCGACGTATGAGAAACTGAAACCAATAATCTATAATCCAAATCTGAGAACACAAATCCATAAAATTATAAACAACTGCGATGTATGCAGCGGTGGGAAATATGACCGCAACCCAATTAAAAATAAATTCTATACAACAGAAACCCCAAAAACGATAAACGAAATAGTTCACATTGATACATACATAAACAGTAAACAATCATTTATAACTTTTATAGACAAGTTTTCAAAACATGCCATATGTTTTCCACTCCCAGATAGGAATGCAAGAACTATCCTAGGTAAGATTCAAGAGTTTATTGCTATAAAAGGGAAGATAAAAAAAATTCGTTTTCGATAATGAATTCAAATCGGGAACCGTAACGGAATATTTGACAAGCGAGAATATAGATTTTCATACAACTAAACCAAATAGTCACACCGGGAACTCAGACGCAGAACGACTCAATAACACCATTACAGAGAAAATTAGAACACTGAATATCGAGGAGAAAATCCCAGTTATTATGCAAATGAATAAAGCTATTACCCTTTATAACAACAACTATCACAGCACAATCGGGTGTACACCCCATGAAGCCCAAAACCATGTGGTTGACCATGGAAAGATATATAAACGTCTTAGGAATATAAAACGGCATAAGATAGAAAAAGCAAATAAAAAAAGGGAAACATACAGCGAACATAGGGAAACTGGGTTCATTAGGAATTACAAAAACGTCAGACATAAGGAAACGGCAAAATTTATTAAAATGAATCTTACAAACATTCACGATTCTAATATCAAACGACCTACCAAATTTTTAGACAATCATCTCGATGATCCTGATCATTCTGATAACCCAGACCAAGGCGATGGTACAAATCACACCCCTTCAATCTGAAACTGGATTCATACACATTGAAGTATCCCAGGTAGAAATAGTAAATAAAACTAAAATCATACTACATAAGATCAACCCAGCGGAAATTTTGGAATTGATTAGTCAAATGGAAGAGAATATAAAGACAATCATAAAGGCGGATAAATACGAACTTGACATAGAGATACAAACTATTAGGTCAAAGATAAGGTCTATTACTCCAAATACCCAGGTAAGACAGAGACGCGGATTACTTAATATAGGAGGTACTGTACAAAAATGGCTGTTCGGTGTCATGGATGACTCGGATCGCCAGGACATATTACAACATCTCATGAGCTATCAGGGAAATAATAACCAAATTATAGATACCATGAACCAACAGATTAATATAAACGATAATATCCAGAAATCCATTGATAACTTAAAAGACACAATAATAGATGATCGTGAAAAAAATTCTAACACACTCAATAGCATCAATACATTCAATAACGAACTTAGAAACGAAATCTTATATCACGACCAATTAATAAAATTAAAATTTCTGAATGATAAAATAGATACCATACTAGACTCTATAGCTTCAGCCAGATACAAACTTTTCCATCCATCCATATTAACGAACGAAGAACTAAATACATACAGTATAGATTTTTATAAGATCAAACTAATACGGATGGATGCAATGATCCATGAAGGGAATATAGTTATTGCTATCAAGATTCCCGTTGACATCATTAATACTAAAATCATACGTATTACCCCTATTACTAACAGTAATAATGAAAAAATAGACGCTGAAATTGAAGAAATAATAAATATAAGTAACAAAACCTATAAATATGAAAATGAGAAAACTTTAAGAGAACTTAAACTAAGCAAAAATTGTGTAACAAAAAATAACTGTAAGCTAATAAAAGATTTCAAATCATTAGTAGAAGTAATAAATGATGGCACAATACTCATACAAAACGCGAAAAATATGTTAATAACAGAAAAATGTAATGAAAAAGAAACAACTCACACTAGAAAACAACACCCTTATTGAATTTGTAAATTGTACAATTACAATAGAAAAAGAACAATATTCAAACAAACAAGAAATACATATCCAAAAATTTGATAAAGATAACATAGGAAAAAATTATAATTTTTCAAGTATACCGTCATTTAAAGAAATAGTAGTAAGAGAAATAAAAAATATTAAAGAAATAAAAGAAATTAAAATAAGGAACATAATTACAGACACAAGTACAATTGTAATAATAATACTTTTAAGCATTACAATTATGTATGTATTTCAAAAACTAAAAACCATTCAAAGTAACAACAGAATTCAGGAGAATCCTATGACAAAGGGGGGAGGAGTTACGTACCTTCACCCCACTGTTAACGTTAATGCTGACGAAGACATCAGCATTATCGTCCAGAAATATCTGAAACAATAGCATGACAACGAAAGCAGCGATGTTGCTTCCGTTGCCAATGCTAAATCAATATATAATTTAATTGCTATATATGTGGCGAAATACAAAAGTATGAAATGATATCTGACACTTTTGTTTTCGTTCCCATATTCCAGTCGAGGATTTAATGCAACGTAAGCATAAACGTCTCGCAGCATTGAATGCCTCACTGGCACAATATATTTTTTGGATTTAGTCTTAAGACCACAGCAAACAAATAAAGTACAACGAAGCTAAAGTTTTTGTATTGTGTTTTAATTTTTTCAAGTTCATTTCTTAAAAGAGATTTACAACAACGTAAGTCATATTCTGTTTCTGAGGCTGCATGTCTACAAATACAACTTGTGGAATTGTTGGCTGCTGTTCGATTTAACTTGAGAAAGTGGACATCAAATTCGCTCGAACTTATGGCTTATATCCCCGAAAACTTTCGAGATAAGTCAAGTGTAATTGCTTTCAGTGGTCAAAATATAGTAAAGGCATTATCCTGGAACACAGTTGAAGATGACTTTTTATTCCAAGTAAGTTTTGTTTCTCAAGAAGAAGTTACTGAAAGAAGTCTTCTATTGGATGTCTCTAAACTGTATGACCGACTTGATTGGCTGGCACCGGTTTCTATAAATGCTAAAATAACATTTCAAATGCTTTGGCTGGAAGGTATAAATTGAAAGGATCAAGTGCCATGCGATAAAGACGAATTGGAATCGTATCTAACTGACCTGAAAAAATTGGATTTAACCAAAATTTCTCGCTGGATCGGTTGTCTCCAAAGTATTCCAGTGGAACTGCATGAATTATGCGATGCATCACAATCTGCGTTCGCTGCTGCTGTTTACGTTTAAATCTTTGATTCTAACGGTCATTGTATAACGCATATGCTACAGTCAAAAACAAAGGTTGCCCCGCTAAAAGTACTTTCTATCCCCAAGCTGGAGTTGTGTGAAGCAACTTTGTTGTCGAGACTGGTCTCCAAAGGTAAAGATCAACTTAAACGTGAAATTATTAAAATGTTGCACTTGACTGATATTTTATTATGTTTTATTATTATTTTTTTTGCGTTATATCGCTTTGAATATTACCTATAATTTAATATATTAGCTAGGCACCCTAATCCAATATTTACAAAACAGTGTAAAAACAACAACAATGCCTTTGTATTACTTATTGTAGTTGGTTGATATTTCTTTATTTTCTGTATTCTTTCGTTTTGTTTCAAGATCAAGGCCAATCAGTCTGTCATTGATCTTTGCTGTAAATTTATGATCTTTGTTGTAAGTTTCGTTGTCTCTGTATACTTTGTTTCTGAGATCTTCTTACTGCAGCTTGGCTTGAAAGCAAAGAAACGTAAATTAATGGAAACGTATTGATTTTCTTGCCCTTTCCACGAAACGAAATGGAAACAAAAGACACAGTCGTTTAGTTAAACTCAGTTTAATAGTATTTCTGCCTTGCTGCAAAGGGAAATTGTATTGCTATTCGTATGAATTTTCTAATTAATGTGAAATTAAACGGTAATATTAAATAAAGAACCAAACAGTTTAAATTTCAAATTAAAGCTTTTTTGTTCTTAGTGGTTCAACTAAACCTGTGTTAAAACTCTTAGAATCTGCTTAATCAAAAAATCCAAGAATTTATTTGCAAGTGTATTATCTTATTAGTATCAAGAAACTTAATACACTGTTCAGGTAAGTATGAGCCAAGGCCGAGCTGTTTTAAAATTGGTATTTATCGGTACATGTTTTGATGAAATAAGAAGTAAATTCCCGATTTCTGAAACTGTTAAAGCCACACACTACATCCGATCCTGATAAAAAATAAGATCCGATGCTCAAATTTCGAATGGTACCTTGTATAATTATTTCCATAATTTGTTGAAGGAACATAGTCCCGGAATACAGTCCAGTGTTCGTGTTCGGAATGAAGATTCACATTATTTTTCTCAAACATCGGTTGATGAATACGAAGATCCTAGCATTTTTTGTTCGCGAACGTTCCGCGTTTTGCAGCAGTAAAGAACGGTTGCAAAAGTAGTTGCGTTAAGTATTTGTATTTTTGTATTTCGAGATACTCATGTGTAAATAAATCCCTATCTTCTGGAGGGTACTAAATGCGGTGCTGCCTTTGTTGATGCGGCTTTAAATGTCATCTGTAGTTCCGCCGTTTTTTTAATTGAGCTCGTACGTACCAGAATAATTGCACACACTCAATAGGGCTACTACCTATAGTAATTTAATAATTTTTCCATTTCGGTTGTATTTATACATATCAGATTAATTTTCGGTATGTTTATTGACAGTCACAATAAATCAGCAAAATTTGGACATCGCTCAGCATTCTCTTTATGTCCATGTGCGAGAAGGCAGATGTCATCAGCATAGTTGAGGTCACCGAGGTTATCAGTTTTAGTTTGAGGTCCTTATGTTTTTTTATGAAATAATCTTTAACAGTTTTATTAGTTGTCCTTTGTCAATATTTTATTAATGAATTTTTAAACACTAGATTTACTTATTAATATGTACAATTTCTACTGTATTACTTCTTTCCGTATTTTTCTTTGCTCGATGCAAATGGCAAGAACACAACTTTCAGTCTGCCTTCTTTTACTTTTTTTTGAAACATTTTTCAAACCTGCTGTTTCGAATACCATAAAGTAAAAGACAGAAACAATGGAATTAGAACAATAATTCGAACAAAATACGTATGCATGAATGGGCACGCACATTCAAGATCAATCTTGCATTCTCTATTACTCCATATGCTTTCGTACGTATGTGAGTAAGTAAAAAAGAATGATATCGTGTGATCGATTATGCTTTCGACGTGCTTTGAAATTCACGCGTAGCTGTACGTTAAGCATGAATATGCATGCTCGGTACTGATCGTTCCTACTTGACAACAAGGAGCAAGAGGGGAAGACTGTAATCAACAAGTAACCAACAGTGAACAACAAATGAAGTAAATGCAAAGATAACAAAAAATGATGGTATTCAAAACAACAAGTTACATGGTATGATGGTATTCAAAACAACAAGTTAGAACCTATGTATGTACATATGTATATAACTCCCCCTCCGTTTGATTGAGGCTCCGACGAAATTAATGTGTTCTTACCAAAATTCCTGGATTACATCCATTCACGGTTATCTAAGCTAGTATGCAATATGCTTAACAATATTTGTAGATATAAAAATATATTTAAATTTTAATTACAATTCTTTTTTATATTTTGGAATTAAGAATCCTGGTTATATGGATTTTTTTTCTTATTATTACATTATTTATTAGACGTAGATTTATTAGATACATAGATATGTTAGTATATACATACATACATATATTACGAGTATTTTGAAAATTTTTGAGAAATCTTAATTAATTTGAAGTTCGTTTTTCTTTTCTCTATAACAATACTTTATTAAGAGATATTCGACATGTAGACATATTAATCTTAATTTTCAAAAAAAAAAAAAAAAAAATTATAAACGTTTTATTTATTCATTAATCTGCAAGAATTTTCTTTTTTTTACATGGGACTTGTAATACTTGTGCCGACTCGGAGTGATGACATGATCGTCGTCCAATTTATCTACACAAAGTTTTCTAAATTTTGCGTGATTCTTTCCACCCCTTTCTTGTTTTAAATAAATATGTCCAGTCTGAATTGCACAATCCTCTCGATCGCGATTCAACTTTTTTAAAGACTTCTCTTTTAACCCTACCATCCTCTCCCTAATTCTAGGGTATTCTTCAGCATCTATTGTACCGTTCCGAAAGTCAATTGGTCTGCAGCCAGTAGCCGAATGAATTGTACTATTATAAAACATGATTACTTTATAAATTTGTTCCTCAACAGTGTCTATGTCCCTTTCCGGATCATGTCTAAGTAGACGAATATGTTCGTTCATCGTATTATGGAGACGTTCTACGTCTGCATTTGATGTATGGTTATTGTTCGATATAAAATGAATTTCAATATTTCTCTCGCGCAAGAAGTCAGTGAAAGGCAATGCTTTAAAACCCAGCTCATTGTCAGTTACGATTTTCCCAACATGACCAACGATACTAAGGTACTGTGTAAGTGCCTTCTTAAATTCTACCCACGATCGATTCTGAATTTTAATAGCCTGTGCGAACTTTGAGAACTTGTCAATAATAGTTAAAAATAAAGTTTTCTGGAGACTATAGAATACATCTACATGCACTATTTGACCAGGTCTATTGGGAGTTTCTGTCAATCTAAATAAGTGTTTTACGGGATTGCGTTCGTACTTTTCGATGTTGCAAACATGACAGTTGTTAATAAATTGTTGGATCCTCAATTTAAGTTTTGGGTGATATATTTGGCATCTCAATTGTTCGAAATTTTCATTTATGCCTCTATGATTATTCCTATGATGTTCCTTTTGAATACGCTGATAAAGTTCATTCTCATCCGTGACGTCAATAAGTAGAGTAGTACACCTTGTAATTTTCAAAGGCGAATTTCCCTGAAAGTACTTCAGCACAGTCTCTTTAAAGATCTCGTAAATCCCACCATCATCATTAATTATAATAGCGTTCACCCTTGTCGGGTGGAAATAATTTCTCAATATCCCTATCATATCAGTCTCATTAAAGTTGCGCGCTGAAACAATTTTTCTATTATTTTTGAAAATTACCTTCTTTACTACCGTAAGTGAATCAAAACTTGACCCTTCAATAATTATCTGGTAACGGTATGTATTAAATGGAGATTTGCTTAGCGGAATAATTGCCGGGTTTTGGTGTTCGACCAAATTCGCATATTCTATTCGAGATAATGCGTCCGCATTTCCATTTTTTATTCCCTTTTTGTAAACAATCTGGTAGTCATACTCTTCTAATCGTAATCTCCATCTTACTAGTTTGGAGTTCGGTTCCTTAATATTGAATAGCCATTGAAGGGGCTGGTGATCAGTCTGTATAATAAATTTCCTTCCAAATAAATATGGTCGAAAATATTTTACAGCCCAAACTACAGCCAGCAACTCCTTCTCGACAGTACTGTAGTTGATTTCATGCTCGTTGAGCGTCCTACTTGCATAACAAATTGGATGGTTGTCCTGGGAGAGAACAGCCCCTAAAGCAAAGTTACTTGCATCTGTATTGAAAACGAACTGCTTGCTAAAATCAGGGTATACTAGTATGGGATGAGCTATAAGAAGCATTTTCAAGGTTCTAAAACTTTCTATGTAATCAGGGTCGCATATGTTAAGTTTTGCGTCTTTCTTTAAATACTTCGTCATAGGTTGTGCGATCTACGAGTAGTCCTTTATAAATTTCCGATAATATCCGCTAAGGCCTAAAAACTGTTTTATTTTTCTAGCTGTTGTCGGCAATGGATAGTTATAGACACATTCCACCTTCTTCGGATTCGGTTCTATACCCTTTTGCGTCACGACGTGACCAAGAAATTCCGTCTCTCTCTTAAAAAATGCACACTTGTCCACTTGAATTTTTAAATTTGCAGCTCTTAGTCGGTTAAGCACCATTCGTAAGGAGTTAACATGCTCCTGAAGAGAAGTGGAGTACACGATAATATCGTCTAGATACACTAAACAAATTTTGTTAACTAGATCACCCAAGATGGAAGTCATGAGCCTTTGGAATGTGGCCGGTGCCGTTTTGAGTCCAAAAGGCATTCTTAGGAACTCATAATGGCCACCTTCTACTGAAAACGCAGTCTTATGAACATCTCTCTCATCAATCTCCACCTGGTGGAATCCTTTCGCGAGATCTAAGGTTGAAAAATACATGCATCTACCTAATTTATTCAGAATTTCTTCTATATTAGGAATAGGAAAGCGATCGTCAACGGTTTTATCGTTTAACTTCCTATAATCGACAACGAGTCGCCATTTCTTCAACCCACTGTGGTCATCTTTTTTTGGAACAATCCATATAGGAGCGGAATAAGGAGAATTGGAGGGTCTTATAATCCCATTATCTAACATCTCCTGAATTTGTCTTCTAACTTCGTCCTTATGAACATATGGATACGTATAGGTCTTCGAGAACACAGGTACATTATCCGTTGTAATAATTCGATGCTTAATTGCATTAGTGAATGTTAGATTAGAATTGGTTTCATGAAATAAATTCTGATAATTTTGCAGTAGATTTCGCAAATTAAGCTCCTCTTCGAGATTTAAATGACTTGTTCGAATTTGTTGCATGATAGGTAACTCGGAAAATTCCCCCTGCGATATCTTGTCATCGACCAAATGGTAGTTCTCAGGCGTAACTGGCCACATACTTTTAGGTTCAAGGTGAATTGTATCTGAACATTCAGCTAGGGTATTTACTTCAACCTTAAAATTACATGAATCATATATGCCTTCACCGATAATAATCTGCCCAAAAGAGTTTCGGTGTTCCAATATATGAATCAATCCACTTTCAATGTTATTAATGCAGCTTACTTTTCGTAGTTTTGGAAAAATTAAAGGGACCGTTCTGTTGTTAATTTTTAATTCGTTCCTATCGTAATCTATAATAGCATTATAAGCGCGTAGAACATCATTGCCTATAATTCCGTCGTAATCGTTGTAAAATCTACACTCAATTAAAGATATTCTGTCTTCATTGTTACCTAACTCGGAAAACAAAGGGATTCGATAAATGGTATTCGTGAATATTTCGTTCTGCAGGGTCCTTAAAGTTATAGTTTCAGAATCTTAAGGTTATTTCCGACAATTATATGTGGTAACTGCCCTGCGAGGCTAGAAAAAGAAAATTTTGAGCAGCTGCATCTTGTTCCGAGGTAAAACGATTCCTAAGCTGTTGGTTTCGGCCACTGTTATAGCTAGTATTCTTCGATATTGTCCTGGTTTCAATATTGGAACTCTGAATGACAGTAGCATTCTGATTCGGGAAGCTTTCGCTATGATGGTTCAGATAATGGGAAGTAGGAAGAATATTTAAATTGTTGGGACATCTCGGGTCTTGCGAAATTGAAACTTGCGATGCACTGGAATCCCGAATAATATTAATGTCCATCGGCTCCGAGGTATTGTGAGTATTGGAAGGGTTTCGGCTATATGAGGTTTGATAATTGTTCCTAAAATGTTGTCCGTTGTTGCCACTGTAGTTATTGTAATTTCCACTGTTGCGAAAATAACGGTTGCTATGCTGGTACCTGTTAGTACCTGCGTTGTTCCTATTATCCCCATTGCGGGTGCTATGGTTATTTCCATTAATTGAAAAGCTATTATAACTTCTATGTTTCACATCTGTTCGACCTCGATTCATATAATCAGACCTGTTATTAGTATTACTACCGTTCTCATTACTATAACCAGCATATCCGGAGGTAAAAAGAATGCCCATGGCCTCATCAAGGGTGCCAGGATCTCTGCATGCCAATATCGTCCTCATCGGTTCGGGTAATTTGACCTTAAAAATATTCAGAGCAGTATTCATGTTACTTTTGGCAACCTGTTCGCTATTTTCATTGATTCCAGAAACGGCAGCGGTCTTATTATTTAAGCTTCTAAGTCTGACCTTAATTTCATTGTAGAAGTCGATTGTATTCGTTCTAAAAACTACGGACCTAAGTTTGTCGTATAACTCTTCTACGCTATATCTCTCGCCAAAGTTATTCGTCAAGATTGACTTTATTTCCGACCACGATTCAACGTGGAAATTAATTTCAATAATCTCTCTAGCTTTGCCCCTCAACTTGCTTTTAATTATGTCGAGAAATATTAGTTGGGAAGTTGCGTCATATTGGATTAGAAGAGGATCAATTCTATCAACCAGGGACACAAACGTGTACAAGTCTTTTCTATCACCTGAAAACTCTGGTAATCTCTCAAGAAGTTTAAGTGGATCTAATGTTAGAGACGCCGCATTTCCGTTCGCCATTTTAACAAAAAAATCGATGGTAATATGAATAGTTAATGGATGTGTCTTTCTTTTCTCAAAAAAAAATTCAAGAAAATTCAAGTAGTGCACAAAATTTTTTTTTTTTAAATCAAACAGCGAAAAATATAAACCAGAATGGTGTTTCACAAAAATAATTACAACATACACTAAATCATAAAATTCTTACATTAACATAATATCTAAGATAACTGCTAACGCCATAGTTGTCTAATATTGTGTTGAATTTTCTCCAAAAATGCTGGGCACTCCGGTTTTGAATGGTATACTTGACTTCATAAACGGTGGTCTAATATAGCTGGATATTGGCCTTGGCTTTTCTTCGTGTTGCTTGTTTGTTTGTTTTTAGATTATTGGACTGTACTCTGCCTTTTTTTAATTTTTTTTTCTTTTTTTATTTAGGCAGGATCTTAAAATTTTGCTTTTCTTATATAAATTTTATATTAATGCACTGCAGCTATTAAAATATATATTATATTATCAGTGTATAATTTTTTTAATTAACTTTCAGTTGTTTTGTGTTTTAGTATTCACTTATTTTATTTATTTTTGAGGTGGTATTATTTAAGGCATTTCAAAAAAAGGTTTCCTTCATCAACATTTTATCGATGTCCCATTTAATGTTTTTTTTAAATTTATTGTAATTGTTTTTGCTTTAGCATATGACACTTAATTAATTTTATTTTTTATGTGTGTTTTTTTTTTGCAACTTTGTTTTTAAGTTAACGTATTGTTAAATTTGTTTTTGTGTAATTATTTCACTTTTTAATCAGTTCAAAAAAAAAACAGCATACCCGATATGACATAAAAATGTCCAATATCTTTTAAAGATACCCGGGTATCCTACCGACTGCGCCAGTTTTAGTTTGAGGTCCTTATGTTTTTTTATGAAATAATCTTTAACAGTTTTATTAGTTGTCCTTTGTCAATATTTTATTAATGAATTTTTAAACACTAGATTTACTTATTAATATGTACAGTTTCTACTGTATTACTTCTTTCCGTATTTTTCTTTGCTCGATGCAAATGGCAAGAACACAACTTTCAGTCTGCCTTCTTTTACTTTTTTTTGAAACATTTTTCAAACCTGCTGTTTCGAATACCATAAAGTAAAAGACAGAAACAATGGAATTAGAACAATAATTCGAACAAAATACGTATGCATGAATGGGCACGCACATTTAAGATCAATCTTGCATTCTCTATTACTCCATATGCTTTCGTACGTATGTGAGTAAGTAAACAAGTATGATATCGTGTGATCGATTATGCTTTCGACGTGCTTTGAAATTCACGCGTAGCTGTACGTTAAGCATGAATATGCATGCTCGGTACTGATCGTTCCTACTTGACAACAAGGAGCAAGAGGGGAAGACTGTAATCAACAAGTAACCAACAGTGAACAACAAATGAAGTAAATGCAAAGATAACAAAAAATGATGGTATTCAAAACAACAAGTTACATGGTATGATGGTATTCAAAACAACAAGTTAGAACCTATGTATGTACATATGTATATAACTGTTATCCTGAAGTCCAGACGTTATACCTCTATTGCATTGAGATATCGACGAGTGCGATGTTGAATAATTGCCCAGGCATCCCAGGCATAGTCATTTCTCTACTTGTATTTACTTAGTTAATTGTTAATTAATTCGGAAAATTCCCTTGAATTCTAGATATTTTTAATTATGTATTACTTATGGTGTCGAATGCTTTCTCAAATATATGAAGCATAATGAGAGAGGTGTGTGCTACTCGACGGTCTGTTCTTCTACTAGAAGCAACGTGTTGACGTGGTCAACGCCAGAACCCCGCCCCACCAAGAATTCTCCAATGCTTACAATAGGCCGCGCTAATTCGCACATTGTATACAAGTGAGCATATTTTCAAAATAGAACTTGAACAAATAAAATTGTTGTATCAAGAAAAATAAGTGAACAGTTTGTTAAGTTTCGCCAGACCGAAGATTGCATGCTTCCACCACGGATTGCGTTTCTCTATAACAAATATAGATATAAGTGGAATAGTGTTGTTTGAAATATATAGTCAATAAAATAGTTTGATCTTAATTTATCAAGTGTCTGTCATTTTTTGGTAATCCTGGTTATGACATTATAAATGAGTTCACAATTTCTACCTTTGCCCAGTGTCTGGCGTACTGAATGTACCACTTATCTTGCAATTTCTTAATTAAATTGTACTTAGAGTTTTCCTTTCTATGCTTAACAATTTAACATGTCATAATAGTTAGCTCATAAACCTTTCTAACTGACAATTTATTAAAAATAACTTGCTCAGTGTTTTTAACTACAACATGATTCTTTTTTTCTTTCAACAATTTGGGTACAATTATATTCCGGACTCACGCAATCCATTTCCATGTAGTTTCGATACAATTTGACGTAGTTTTTATATTTGGTTTAAGCCTATCGAAGTGGCTTTAAACGTTATTTGATTCGTGAGAAGTAGAGTGTTTTTGTTATGGGATTGGATTATGTTCTGTTTGAAATGTGTGTTGGATGTCATCAACAAGTCGTTGGTAGTGATTGCACAACTGTTGTAAAAAATATTGTTTACATTTTCGACACAAAAAGTAGTACAAAAATACAACTATAATTCAAATAGCCGATACATCTTGGAATCTAATCCTATGTTGTTAGTCTAACTACAGGTGGACATGGGCGAATCTATTGGTTGTTGTAGAAGCAGCATTCAAATATTTTGGTATGTCTGTTCGTTGTGGCCATCCTGTCCTTCGTGTATTGCTAGATGTTGGCGACTTGCACAGGGTGTGTCAATAGGGACCCAGCTGAGTGGGCTTGGCTGGGCATCTGAACCTGTGTATTGTGGTTCCTGTTGAATTGTGAGACACATTTTGCATACACAAACGTCCATTCTGGCGTCAACTAAAGCAATACCAAACTGGATTGACGTTGTTGACTCTTCTCCTCCAGGCGTACTTTTCAAGGATGGTCTTTAGCCACGTCATTACCTCTGAAGTTGTTGACAGTTCATGTCATTTTGTCAGATGGAGTTACGGTCAGAAGAGCCATATAGGCCCATTAGTCTAGAGATTCTCACTTGTAGCCACTTCACACGACGATTTGTTTGAAACCAATCCGTGAAAGGGTGTTTCGGATGATGCCTTCTGTAACTACACAGTGTCGACGCAAGGGCAAGATCATTGTCTCCTCATGTAGGTGGTCTTCTCATGAGCATTCAGGTCGCTCTGTGGCATATTACGTTGTTGTTAAATATCTCCCATACTAATCATCACTATTAATCCCATGCATAATCACCACCGTCATCAATATCCCGTCATTAGCCATCATTGCAATTATATGTTAGTATCGTAGTAGCGTACAATTCTTTGGTCAATCAAGTGATGTTCTACTGTATTTTTATTCAGTTGCTTGTTTAGCTGTCTCGTTTTCATTATACTTTGTACATGAAATAAAGTTATTATATTGTGTCCCAGCCATTACATACTTATACATATTCAAATATACTCTCGCCCTTTTTTGTTGCACTCATGCTCATCATTATTTTAATGTGTTCACAGTTGTTCCAGTGCAACGTTAACATTCTTCTGTACATACGCTGTTGGTCTAGCGTCAACGCAAATGTTCTTCTGTAGTCTGTTGTTTCAGCGACAATGCTAGCGTTCTATTGAGTAACACAAATTACAGTTCTAACAAAAAAAGTAAAGAGTAAGTAATTGTCGGTACTGCAACTATATGTACTTTTTTAACTTTCTTTCAGAGTTTTATTGCGGTAGAACTTTAGGCTATTGGTTACCAAACCAATAAGTGAAAAATTACTTCCCTTAATAATATAATTTTATGTTAATTTTGGGTGCCGAAATCCAAGAAACTTTTCTACGTTTTATAATTCTATTATGCATATTTCTATTATATTATCTGAAATCATATTTACATTACCCTTATTTTGTGTCTCGAAAAATGTCGGTGATTTAACACAACATGTTGCATGCCATTCTCTGAAATAGTTGTGTATGAAATTGCTTCATAAGACGGTAATTGTGAACATAAAATCTGTAGCGATATTTGACTTGGTTTCTAAAAATCTGAAAATTTTTAGCTGCTTTTGTTAGTGTGCTTAGTTCATTAGTTGGTTTTCAGTTAATATGACTCTTCGTCAGCTCACCGGCGTTCAGAGCGAAATTACGTAGACTGTAAAGAATCTCTACAGGGTGATTCATTCACGACTGGACATTACCTCTGAAGTTGTTGACAGTTCCTGTTGTTGTTGTAACAACAATATATTTATTTTGAGGTCTTGTTCGTCTATGGGGGATCTGCTTCGATATCCAGGTGAAGGAAACGCGCCATTTGAACTGGATGCGTCCACAGAGACCTGGGGGTCAGCTGAGTGGGCTTGGCCGGACAATTGAAGAGGTGCAGTACATCATGTGGTCCCTGATGGCAGGCGGGACAGATGTCCGGCATGTCTGAATTTTCTTCCACTGCGTCGTACTCACGTTCGCCGACCATACAGGTGCTGCGTAGTTTGCTACAGACCGACCTATCGCTTTGTAAGAGGTCAACAAGGTTTCTTTGTCGGCTCCCCAAGTACTGCCGGCAAGTGACTTGAGGACCTTGTTCCTACTTTTGAGTTTATCGCAGATAGCTGTAGCATGTGCAGAGGATCTAAAAAGGCTGTCCAATGTGACCCCAAGGATTTTGGGGTAGTTGGTGGTCGGGATGTTGACGTCATCGACTTTCACATTGAGTGACAACCGCACCTCTGCGGTCCAAGCAGTCAACAGTGTGGCTGATGATTTGGAGGCGGATATTTTCATATTCCTCGCAGTGAAGAAACGTGCTAAGTCAGTGAGGTAATAGTTGATTTTCTCGCAAATGTCATCCACTTTAGGTCCTGACGCCAGAATTGTGCAATCGTCAGCGTACGACACAATTTCAACGCCGTCTGGGGGTGCAGGAATTTTAGAGAGGTAGAGGTTAAACAGAGCCGGGGATAAAACTCCACCCTGGGGAACTCCTTGTTTAACTCTACGGGGCTTCGACTTTCTGTCTCTAAATTCTACATATGACTGGCGCCCACACATATAGTTTACGACCCAACGTTTCAAACTGGGCGGAAGGGACGTTTCTTCAATGTCCTCGAACAGAGTGGCATGATTGACCGTGTCGAAGGCTTTTGTGAGGTCAAGAGCCACGAGGACCGTCCTGTCGTTAGGCTTGTTCTGGTTAAGGCCGCGACTTATACGTGTGGTGATGGCGTGTAAAGCAGTTGTTGTGCTGTGCTGCTTGCGGAATCCATGCTGATGATCAGCACTAAGAAAGTGTTCGATCAGGCTGGGGAGGAGCAGTGCTTCAAGCGTCTTTGCTACTGGAGAAAGCAAGGAGATCGGCCTGTACGAATCTTCTTTACTTGCGTCTTTGCCTGGCTTCAGTAGCGGGACCACTCTGCCCATTTTCCAGGCATCGGGAACTTCGTGAGTGGCTAGCGACAGATTGAGCACTTTGGTCATGTACTCTACTCCCGGGGTATCCAAGTGCTTTAACATCAGCATTGAGATTCCGTCCGGACCCAGCGCCTTTGATGACATTGCGCTGCGGATGACATGGGCAACTTCGCCAACGGTAAATTGTGGTGGTGCCTCTTCGACTCGGAGAGCGCGGATACGACGCAATACTCTCCTTTTCGCCTTATCACTCTCTGGGTGCTCAATAAAAAGCCGGTTAAAATAACACGCGCACCGCTTCGGATCTGTCACTGTTCTATCACCGAACGTGACAGCTGTCCGATCATCCTTCCTTACAGGGTTAGAGAGTGATTTGACCGTTGTCCACAACTTACCAATTCCGGAACTCAAGTTGCACTGCTTTAAGTGGTCTAGCCATTTGTTCCGCTTATATTCGTTGACCAACCTACTGATCTCGGAGTTGAGATCCCTAATTCTAGGGTCAGTAGGGTTGGAGCGACGAATGTCATCACGCTCGTCTGCGAGTCCCGCTGCCTCTGCTGGGAAGTTTGGTCGTACTTCGGGTATTCGACCAGCAGGGATATGGCGAGCGGCTGCTGCGTTGATGATGGCCCGAACATCCGACGGAATAGCTAGATTATTAAAGCTATTATGACATAAAAATGTCCAATATCTTTTAAAGATACCCGGGTATCCTACCGACTGCGCCAGTTTTAGTTTGAGGTCCTTATGTTTTTTTATGAAATAATCTTTAACAGTTTTATTAGTTGTCCTTTGTCAATATTTTATTAATGAATTTTTAAACACTAGATTTACTTATTAATATGTACAGTTTCTACTGTATTACTTCTTTCCGTATTTTTCTTTGCTCGATGCAAATGGCAAGAACACAACTTTCAGTCTGCCTTCTTTTACTTTTTTTTGAAACATTTTTCAAACCTGCTGTTTCGAATACCATAAAGTAAAAGACAGAAACAATGGAATTAGAACAATAATTCGAACAAAATACGTATGCATGAATGGGCACGCACATTTAAGAACAATCTTGCATTCTCTATTACTCCATATGCTTTCGTACGTATGTGAGTAAGTAAACAAGTATGATATCGTGTGATCGATTATGCTTTCGACGTGCTTTGAAATTCACGCGTAGCTGTACGTTAAGCATGAATATGCATGCTCGGTACTGATCGTTCCTACTTGACAACAAGGAGCAAGAGGGGAAGACTGTAATCAACAAGTAACCAACAGTGAACAACAAATGAAGTAAATGCAAAGATAACAAAAAATGATGGTATTCAAAACAACAAGTTACATGGTATGATGGTATTCAAAACAACAAGTTAGAACCTATGTATGTACATATGTATATAACTGTTATCCTGAAGTCCAGACGTTATACCTCTATTGCATTGAGATATCGACGAGTGCGATGTTGAATAATTGCCCAGGCATCCCAGTCATAGTCATTTCTCTACTTGTATTTACTTAGTTAATTGTTAATTAATTCGGAAAATTCCCTTGAATTCTAGATATTTTTAATTATGTATTACTTATGGTGTCGAATGCTTTCTCAAATATATGAAGCATAATGAGAGAGGTGTGTGCTACTCGACGGTCTGTTCTTCTACTAGAAGCAACGTGTTGACGTGGTCAACGCCAGAACCCCGCCCCACCAAGAATTCTCCAATGCTTACAATAGGCCGCGCTAATTCGCACATTGTATACAAGTGAGCATATTTTCAAAATAGAACTTGAACAAATAAAATTGTTGTATCAAGAAAAATAAGTGAACAGTTTGTTAAGTTTCGCCAGACCGAAGATTGCATGCTTCCACCACGGATTGCGTTTCTCTATAACAAATATAGATATAAGTGGAATAGTGTTGTTTGAAATATATAGTCAATAAAATAGTTTGATCTTAATTTATCAAGTGTCTGTCATTTTTTGGTAATCCTGGTTATGACATTATAAATGAGTTCACAATTTCTACCTTTGCCCAGTGTCTGGCGTACTGAATGTACCACTTATCTTGCAATTTCTTAATTAAATTGTACTTAGAGTTTTCCTTTCTATGCTTAACAATTTAACATGTCATAATAGTTAGCTCATAAACCTTTCTAACTGACAATTTATTAAAAATAACTAGCTCAGTGTTTTTAACTACAACATGATTCTTTTTTTCTTTCAACAATTTGGGTACAATTATATTCCGGACTCACGCAATCCATTTCCATGTAGTTTCGATACAATTTGACGTAGTTTTTATATTTGGTTTAAGCCTATCGAAGTGGCTTTAAACGTTATTTGATTCGTGAGAAGTAGAGTGTTTTTGTTATGGGATTGGATTATGTTCTGTTTGAAATGTGTGTTGGATGTCATCAACAAGTCGTTGGTAGTGATTGCACAACTGTTGTAAAAAATATTGTTTACATTTTCGACACAAAAAGTAGTACAAAAATACAACTATAATTCAAATAGCCGATACATCTTGGAATCTAATCCTATGTTGTTAGTCTAACTACAGGTGGACATGGGCGAATCTATTGGTTGTTGTAGAAGCAGCATTCAAATATTTTGGTATGTCTGTTCGTTGTGGCCATCCTGTCCTTCGTGTATTGCTAGATGTTGGCGACTTGCACAGGGTGTGTCAATAGGGACCCAGCTGAGTGGGCTTGGCTGGGCATCTGAACCTGTGTATTGTGGTTCCTGTTGAATTGTGAGACACATTTTGCATACACAAACGTCCATTCTGGCGTCAACTAAAGCAATACCAAACTGGATTGACGTTGTTGACTCTTCTCCTCCAGGCGTACTTTTCAAGGATGGTCTTTAGCCACGTCATTACC
Source organism: Hydrotaea diabolus (assembly GCA_963513945.1). Classification (NCBI taxonomy): domain Eukaryota; kingdom Metazoa; phylum Arthropoda; class Insecta; order Diptera; family Muscidae; genus Hydrotaea; species Hydrotaea diabolus. The sequence goes on from OY740721.1 coordinate 4,278,819, forward strand.
TCTGAAGTTGTTGACAGTTCATGTCATTTTGTCAGATGGAGTTACGGTCAGAAGAGCCATATAGGCCCATTAGTCTAGAGATTCTCACTTGTAGCCACTTCACACGACGATTTGTTTGAAACCAATCCGTGAAAGGGTGTTTCGGATGATGCCTTCTGTAACTACACAGTGTCGACGCAAGGGCAAGATCATTGTCTCCTCATGTAGGTGGTCTTCTCATGAGCATTCAGGTCGCTCTGTGGCATATTACGTTGTTGTTAAATATCTCCCATACTAATCATCACTATTAATCCCATGCATAATCACCACCGTCATCAATATCCCGTCATTAGCCATCATTGCAATTATATGTTAGTATCGTAGTAGCGTACAATTCTTTGGTCAATCAAGTGATGTTCTACTGTATTTTTATTCAGTTGCTTGTTTAGCTGTCTCGTTTTCATTATACTTTGTACATGAAATAAAGTTATTATATTGTGTCCCAGCCATTACATACTTATACATATTCAAATATACTCTCGCCCTTTTTTGTTGCACTCATGCTCATCATTATTTTAATGTGTTCACAGTTGTTCCAGTGCAACGTTAACATTCTTCTGTACATACGCTGTTGGTCTAGCGTCAACGCAAATGTTCTTCTGTAGTCTGTTGTTTCAGCGACAATGCTAGCGTTCTATTGAGTAACACAAATTACAGTTCTAACAAAAAAAGTAAAGAGTAAGTAATTGTCGGTACTGCAACTATATGTACTTTTTTAACTTTCTTTCAGAGTTTTATTGCGGTAGAACTTTAGGCTATTGGTTACCAAACCAATAAGTGAAAAATTACTTCCCTTAATAATATAATTTTATGTTAATTTTGGGTGCCGAAATCCAAGAAACTTTTCTACGTTTTATAATTCTATTATGCATATTTCTATTATATTATCTGAAATCATATTTACATTACCCTTATTTTGTGTCTCGAAAAATGTCGGTGATTTAACACAACATGTTGCATGCCATTCTCTGAAATAGTTGTGTATGAAATTGCTTCATAAGACGGTAATTGTGAACATAAAATCTGTAGCGATATTTGACTTGGTTTCTAAAAATCTGAAAATTTTTAGCTGCTTTTGTTAGTGTGCTTAGTTCATTAGTTGGTTTTCAGTTAATATGACTCTTCGTCAGCTCACCGGCGTTCAGAGCGAAATTACGTAGACTGTAAAGAATCTCTACAGGGTGATTCATTCACGACTGGACATTACCTCTGAAGTTGTTGACAGTTCCTGTTGTTGTTGTAACAACAATATATTTATTTTGAGGTCTTGTTCGTCTATGGGGGATCTGCTTCGATATCCAGGTGAAGGAAACGCGCCATTTGAACTGGATGCGTCCACAGAGACCTTGGGGTCAGCTGAGTGGGCTTGGCCGGACAATTGAAGAGGTGCAGTACATCATGTGGTCCCTGATGGCAGGCGGGACAGATGTCCGGCATGTCTGAATTTTCTTCCACTGCGTCGTACTCACGTTCGCCGACCATACAGGTGCTGCGTAGTTTGCTACAGACCGACCTATCGCTTTGTAAGAGGTCAACAAGGTTTCTTTGTCGGCTCCCCAAGTACTGCCGGCAAGTGACTTGAGGACCTTGTTCCTACTTTTGAGTTTATCGCAGATAGCTGTAGCATGTGCAGAGAATCTAAAAAGGCTGTCCAATGTGACCCCAAGGATTTTGGGGTAGTTGGTGGTCGGGATGTTGACGTCATCGACTTTCACATTGAGTGACAACCGCACCTCTGCGGTCCAAGCAGTCAACAGTGTGGCTGATGATTTGGAGGCGGATATTTTCATATCCCTCGCAGTGAAGAAACGTGCTAAGTCAGTGAGGTAATAGTTGATTTTCTCGCAAATGTCATCCACTTTAGGTGCTGACGCCAGAATTGTGCAATCGTCAGCGTACGACACAATTTCAACGCCGTCTGGGGGTGCAGGAATTTTAGAGAGGTAGAGGTTAAACAGAGCCGGGGATAAAACTCCACCCTGGGGAACTCCTTGTTTAACTCTACGGGGCTTCGACTTTCTGTCTCTAAATTCTACATATGACTGGCGCCCACACATATAGTTTACGACCCAACGTTTCAAACTGGGCGGAAGGGACGTTTCTTCAATGTCCTCGAACAGAGTGGCATGATTGACCGTGTCGAAGGCTTTTGTGAGGTCAAGAGCCACGAGGACCGTCCTGTCGTTAGGCTTGTTCTGGTTAAGGCCGCGACTTATACGTGTGGTGATGGCGTGTAAAGCAGTTGTTGTGCTGTGCTGCTTGCGGAATCCATGCTGATGATCAGCACTAAGAAAGTGTTCGATCAGGCTGGGGAGGAGCAGTGCTTCAAGCGTCTTTGCTACTGGAGAAAGCAAGGAGATCGGCCTGTACGAATCTTCTTTACTTGCGTCTTTGCCTGGCTTCAGTAGCGGGACCACTCTGCCCATTTTCCAGGCATCGGGAACTTCGTGAGTGGCTAGCGACAGATTGAGCACTTTGGTCATGTACTCTACTCCCGGGGTATCCAAGTGCTTTAACATCAGCATTGAGATTCCGTCCGGACCCAGCGCCTTTGATGACATTGCGCTGCGGATGACATGGGCAACTTCGCCAACGGTAAATTGTGGTGGTGCCTCTTCGACTCGGAGAGCGCGGATACGACGCAATACTCTCCTTTTCGCCTTATCACTCTCTGGGTGCTCAATAAAAAGCCGGTTAAAATAACACGCGCACCGCTTCGGATCTGTCACTGTTCTATCACCGAACGTGACAGCTGTCCGATCATCCTTCCTTACAGGGTTAGAGAGTGATTTGACCGTTGTCCACAACTTACCAATTCCGGAACTCAAGTTGCACTGCTTTAAGTGGTCTAGCCATTTGTTCCGCTTATATTCGTTGACCAACCTACTGATCTCGGAGTTGAGATCCCTAATTCTAGGGTCAGTAGGGTTGGAGCGACGAATGTCATCACGCTCGTCTGCGAGTCCCGCTGCCTCTGCTGGGAAGTTTGGTCGTACTTCGGGTATTCGACCAGCAGGGATATGGCGAGCGGCTGCTGCGTTGATGATGGCCCGAACATCCGACGGAATAGCTAGATTATTAAAGCTGCGGTTGGTGGCTTCTCTGAAGGCCTCCCAATCAGCCTTTTTTTGATTGAGAAACGTGCGGCGTTCAGAGGTTATGAAATCGGGTGGTCTATTAATGGAGAGAATTATGGGAAGGTGGTCCGATCCTAGTGAGATGACGGGTTGCCAGGTGACGTCGTTGATCAGGCCAGGCGATGCCAAAGTGATGTCTGGCGAGCTATGGCAATCGCCCATAATCCGCGTGGGGGCGTCCTCATTCACTGTGCAGAACGTAGAGCTATCAATTTGCTCTGCCAAAGCTATGCCCCTCTGGTCGTTGTCTAGGAGAGTATGCCACAGTTCGTGGTGAGCATTAAAGTCTCCTAGGACCAAGCGGTTATTGCCTTGTAGCAAATTGCTAATGTCTGGCAGATAACGCGGGGCACAGCTACCAACCGGCGGGATGTATACGTTGTACAGCTCTATTTCGGCAGTTCCAGACTTGACTGCTACCCCCATACATTCCATGTATGGGTCTCTAGAGTCAAGCTCAGGCGAAATAGGTCTGTACTGCACAGAATGGTGTAACAGGAAAGCAAGTCCCCCACCTCCACTTCTGGTGCGATCCTTACGTAACCTCACTGATTTTGTTGCGTAGGCCATTACAATTAAATTGCAAGATTAATGCACTGTCAGGAGTGGCAACAGCAATCTGTGGTGTAAAATGCTGTATGTGTTGATGCTGTTGCGACGGCGACTGCGGGGGAGTCTCGTAGTTAGATGATGATGATGACGACGACGACGAAAATGCAGACGACGATGATAACACCAAATCCAGAGACCCACTGCTAACTTCGTTGATACAGCATGAGGCAACAAAGTCTGCTTCGCTATACTCCCTGATGTGGTTCAGACCTGAACAGCTCCTGAAGTGCACCCACTCCATGCAACGATTACACCTTACAGACGTAGCACGATGGTGTACTCGGTTCTGACAAACCGAGCAGATCCAAGGTCCGGGGTTTTGTTCGATCCCGGCTCGGACCAGTAGTATTCGGAGCAGGCATTCCCGGAAGTGATCCTCCCACGACGAAAAAATGGACGAACAAAAAACATATATTGTTGAGGTGACTGCCCCTGGCCGAAGAGTTTCGGGTCAATCCGGTACATAGAACCGGCAGTCGCGGGATTGGACAGTTCCTGTCGTTTTGTCGGATGGAATTACGGTCAGAAGCGCCTTATAGGCCCATTAGTCTAGAGGTTCTCACTTGTAGCCAACTCATACGTCGATTTGTTTAAAACCAATCCGTGAAAGGGTGTTTCGGATGATGCCTTCTGTAACAACACAGTGTCGGCGCAAGGGCAAGATCATTGTGTCTACATGTAGGTGGTCTCCTCATGAGCATTCAGGTCGCTCAGTGGCATATGACGTTGTTGTAACATATCTCCCATGCTAATCATCACTATTAATCCCGTACATAATCACCACCGTCATCAATATCCCGTCATTAGTCATCATTGCAATTATATGTTAGTATCGTAGTAGCGTACAATTCTTTGTTACAATCAAGTGATGTTCTACTGTAATTTTATTCAGCTGCTTGTTTAGCTGTCTCGTTTTCATTTTACTTTGTACATGAAATAAATTTATTATATTATGGCCCAGCCATACATATTCAAATATACTCTCGCCCTTTTGCACTCATGCTCATCATTGTGTTAATGTGTATACAGTTGTTCCAGTGCAACGGTAGCATTCTTCTGTACTCTGTTGGTCTAGCGTCAACGCTAACGTTCTTCTGTAATCTGTTGCACCAGCGACAATGCTAGGGTTCTACTGAGTAACACAAATTACAGTTCTAACAAAAAGTAAAGAGTAAGTAGTTGTCGGTACTGCAACTATACATACATATGTACTTTTTTAACTTTCTTTCAGTTTTATTGCGGTAAAAATTTAGGCTATTGGTTAACAAACCAATAACTGAAAAAAAACTTCCCTTTATAAATTAATTTAATAATAGTTTTGGGTGCCGAAATCCAAGAAACTTTTCTACGTTTTATAATTCTATTATGCATACTTCTATTATATTATCTGAAATCAGATTTACAGTACCCTTATTTTGCCTCGAAAAATGTCGGTGCTTTAGACACAACGTGTTGCATGCCATTCTCTGAAATAGTTGTGTACGACATTGCCTCATAAGACGGTAATTGTGAAAATAAAATCTGTAGCGATATTTGCCTTGGTTTCTACAAATCTGAAAATGTATAGCTGCTTTTGTTTGTGTGCTTAGTTCAGTAGTTGGTTTTCAGTTAATATGACTTCATCAGCTCACCGCCATTCAGTGCGAAATAATGTATACTGTAAAGAATCTCTACACGGTGGACAAATTTAACCTGTATTCCCTGGCTCATTTCATGAAAATATGTCCATATACGGCCATGCCCGAAAATGCAAGGGGCGAAATGACAGCGGATTGATGCTCGGTGGCTAAGTTGAACCAATGGTCGGATTTCATTTCCACCAATTCAATATCATTTCCAGCAGTTCAATATCATTTCCACTAATTCCGTTTCGCATTACTTACACTATACCCGAAATCCGATAGTATTAACATTACTTACATTGTCTGCCTGACGTTTAAATGAAACGCGACGTTCTAAGCACTCTGGAGTGGACTACGCAGGTCTAATCTTGATTAAAAGCTCGACGTTAGCGTCAGCAATTATATCTAACGGATAAATCTGTCTATTTATATATGTGGATACCAAAGCCATTTATTTAGAACCTGTTGTAGACCTTGAAGAAACAAGAAATATTTATACTCCGAAAGATCCTGTGTTATAGAGTATTACAATTTAGTTCAATGGAAAATGTTTGTACCTTCAAAAAATTATTGAGCACGATTCGATACAGATCTTATAACTAAAATGCAGATCGTGGAACTGTCTTGTTAGATACGATTTTAATAAAATTTTGTATATTTTATTTCAAACATCAAATATTGGACCAATTGGGACCATATAGAATAATTTATTCAATAAAGCTACATACAAATTATTTGGTACCACAAAAACAGCTTTCATTATAAGGCTATCGAATAACAGTAAAATTTTGTTACGAAGCCGAACATAAAATTAATTATGCCATATGGATACATTTGGGTGATGAAATCCAATTCCAAAAATCGTAAAATTTAAACATGGACATATGGGTACAAAAATAAAGGAATTTTCGCAAAGATTCAACTGAGTCGAGATTTTGCAAGTCTGGATAAATTAAGAGGGAATTTTTTTGGTCCACATGATCCAAAGTATTCCTATTTTAAAGGTATTAGGTGGGAAACTTGGTTACCAACAGTACCCAGTTTATGCTTTGTTTATCTACAAAAAATTATAAGTTGTAAAGCAAATACTCAAAAACGTATTTCTTCGAGGCAACATAAGTCCATTAATGGGAAATTTTTTTTCGATTTCGCACATTTACAATCGCAAAAAGCTTATACACCAAAATCATACAAAATGTCAGAATGCAAGAGCTATTCCGTTACCAAATGCAGCTACAGCACTCACCGTGACTTATCGACCGGCACTCGTTCAACCTTTTCCTACTACTTCTTTTTCGAGCCAGCAAAATTTAGAGTCAAAGCACCGCGTTTGCTATCGTCTGGTTTGTCGTTGTTGCACAGGCAGTAATGCAGGAACCAAATAACTTGTCTCACAGTTAATGTATTAATAAGACCAACTGATTGATTATTTTATGGTTTTTATGTTTAACCTTTGTTTATACTTTTTGTGTTCACTTTTTCTACAAATTGTATAGTAAAATATGGCACTAGAAAGCCAATAAATAAAACTAATAAATTCACAGGATTTTGATTCTTTTAACTTTTGGTTCAGATCGCGTTAATGAGCTGTGTCGATATGAGATTACAAACAAGGAATGATCGCGATCATAACATAACATAAGACAAAATTCCAAGGTTCCCTAGCGTAACGACTTCAATTATCCGGTAGCTGGAAGTTGGTAAGTTCGTGTATGTAGGTCAAGGTTGCGGTTTGTTGTCACCAGTGAGTGGCAAAGTTACTGCCACTGAGACCCGGACGTACATACGCGAACATACCATCAACATGAGCCAAAAAAAAATAGATCGTTCAAATCCATTGGAATTATTCTACCGAGATCGACATTGTTGGAAAACAGTAGCTTATTTCAACATTTAGGTCCAACTGTACTCGGACTATGGCTGTGGAGGATTTGGAAAGGCATTCGTGGTCATCTTTAACCAACTTTCTTTACCCTGCTTCAGGTTATGGAGCATTGACAAGGCACGAGACTTACTTAGGCCCGAAATATTCTTTAAGTACGCCTTAGAGCTCATAACGCCTGCTTCCCAAGCCGTTCCTTATGAGGCGCCGCTGCAGGGATAAAGTGTCATTCGACCCTCTGATATCCATATCGCACGACAACCTCGTCTTTCAATTCTGATACAGTTTTTGCAAAATTTGCCCGTAGTTCCCGGGCGGCTCCAACTCCAAAGTTCCTACCGTTGTAAGAGTATATCTGACGGTGACAACCGCGCCGAGAGACCAATCGAGCTAGTGGCGAAAGAAAAAAAGAAGTGAACTGGTCGCTTACCAGCTCCAGGTGTATTGCTATAGTAGCGAAACACATACAGAGATAAATATAACCCTTAGAAATCCGGCAACCACGGCCGCTGAAGTTTTTCCGATCGAATTGACCAGCATAATCTACTCCAAAGATGTTAAAGGGGCGACTAAAGGTGGTTCGTTAGTCTGGTTGCGAATCCATCAAATATTACTCTCGTTTTACGCTTACAGCTCCAAATATGGGTATTGATCAATATATTGGCCCGGATAATCCAGCAGTCAAGTCGTGTGGTGGCAAGACTAAGCTGAATTCTACCGTGGCAATTTAGATTATGAATGAACCCTACATAGAGCCGCGCAAGCCTACTTCAATAGGCCAGTATGACGGGATGTCTTTCATTAAAGAAAATACACGAGGTCGAGCCCAACCGCCCATTTTCACGGATGAGCTGATCCTTGCCTAGAAATGGCGTCAACGTGAGAAGTAAGCTATTAGTTGCAGTGGTTGCCTCTTGAAAATGGAATGAGTCCTTCGGAAAAAGCAGAACACATATGCGAAGTCATGAGTAGAACTTGTGAGACAGGAGAAACGCTCTAGAATTTCCTCCTCTCTGGTCTATCTAGCAATATGAACCCTAACTAGTCTGGATTATAAAGGCATGCTGCAGCCATGCTGATCCAAACTGCTTTTTTTTGCTCAAAAGGTATCCGCCCACGGGTTGCTAGATCCGCCGGATTATCAAAGGTAGGAACATGTCGCCAATTCCAACTTTCTCATGTATAATGGAAACTCTATATGAAACAAATGTAGTCTATTTGTGCGACGGTTTCCTGAGCCAAGCTATCACAATATCGAATCAGACCAAGACCGCAATTTTGGTTTCCGTAGTTTTAACTAGCGAACATTTGAGTCAACTAAATTGGCCCAAAATAGAGCAGCACATAGGTCAAGCCGAGGGGGAGAAATATTTTTTATAGGCGCAACCTTCGACTTCGCAAGAAGTTAGCGTGTGTGTGCTAAATTTCTTATTTAGGCTAGTTCAAAGGTGTCACAGAACCCATGCACATCAACCTCACAGTTTGAAGAAAAATGAACCTAATGCAGAATTTTAATTAAATCGATGTGTGAAATGTTTTTGGCGAACGTCTTCCATTCAAAAAGAGTCACTGGTCAAGTGGTCAGTTTCAGTTGCTGCACAAGAATTTTCGGCGTTACTATTACAGAAGAGAAGCAGCCTATAACAGGAGAGAACCAGCCTATAGGCGCATACATATCATCTCTAAAAATTCTGAAACCAATCGGAAACTGTTCCTTTTCATCATCGTCTGACAACTGTAAAAGTGACCGTAAAACCAAATATGGAGCGCAATTGGAGCCAAACATTACTGTTTTCAACTCAAAGTCCTGTACCTCTTTATCAGGTGAAAATCTATTCTCTGGAAGTTTTTGTGTATTGGTTGGATTCACCAGAACTTGGCGATACATCTTTGAAATATCCGCATTAAAACGAATCTATAAAGGCGCCAATTCACAATAAGAAGGACAATATATTTATGAAGAGATGGGCTAACGTATAAAGCGTCGTTCAGACTTTCCCCTGAAAGGACACAAGGCGTAAAGTACGACCCTCAACTAGGTCGTAGTGTTCTCAGGATTAAAATCACCATGATGCGCGAGGACCTCAACGTACGCTGATTTCAATTCTTGCATTCGAGTCAGAGACTTCTCATTCCTCAAAATTTGGCTGAGCGCCATAAATCGAATCGAGCCGATTTCTGGCCTCAAGTGAAGGTCGTATTTACAAGGCAAATCAACCATATATCGCCTTTGGAACCACGCTAAGTAGTGGCACGATATATTTCCTCACAAACTATATCCTCTGAAATAATTGGTCTATGAGAAACCTTCTTAATTTTCCAAAATCTAGCCAATTGTTCGTCTATCAAAACCCTGGTACAATGGGAAACTCAAACAATGTCTGGACGTTCTGTCGTTTTTTGGGTCTGCAAACTCTAAATTTGGAAGTTTTTTAACCACAATATTTTCAAAGAAGTGTGTGAGCGCATTGCCCGTTACGTTGGAAACGACCAAAGCATCAGTTTCAGTGGTAAAGTTCAACGTCATCAATGGGTCAATTGTAAAAATAGCGACTCTTGAACATTTCGTAAAATGTTTACCGCCTAAATACATAATATCCGCTGAGACTCTAGATTTGTGTAGAAATGAACGAGTAGGGATCAATCAGGGCTCTAATCTTATGAAACACTCCATCCTTAATGATATTTACCCAAGCCGTGGCCAATAACGCTCTCTTATAAACAGATGTATGATATGTCTGTACGTTATCCAAAGAAGAAGGCTTTCCAGTGGACTGTATAAGTATATGCAAATCATGGGAATTTTTAAACCTTATTATTTGCTGTATCCGGATAGTCATCATCATGACGAATCATTTTATCATTTTATCTTAAAGTATGTGATGCTTGGAACTTAGAGAAACATTGATATACGATGATCCGATTTCTTTGTAAAATGACTCGAGAACTGCCAAGCAGTTCGTTCCGCGTAAGCCTCTTAAGACCAGTGGCATACTCCTGTTAACAATGAGCAAAATTAAACAACGCTCTTAAATAATTATTCATCAGAATACGTTTTTTCACGTATTAGTTCCCTAAGTTATCCCACGCGATTGTAAAACCGTTTGCTGTTAATGGAATGTTCCTATTGATCTCCCTTGCTTCGCCGCTTGATTTCTAAAAGAGGTGGTACAATTTTTCCACTGAGATATGTTTTTATTTGTTCACATAAATGGCTGTGAACAAATCTCGAAAACTGGGCCAAGATACATAATCCCTATAAAACATCCCTGTGTCACAAGGTGTAACTGAAAAGAAAGAGACAATTTTCTTTTCAGTTGAGGCCGGGAAAGCCTTAACCTTATCTTTCCATAGGCCTTAAATAGTGACACAACTTATGTAGCTAACATGATCCAGCCTCTTTTTAGTTTTTTTCACTTCTTTATTTGTCTTATTACACTCTGGGTCAGAATTGCAGTTTTTATATGCCTCCGTTCATTCCATTTAAAACTCTGGAGCTCCTGTCGTTCTGCCTCAAGCGCCGCTCCATTTTATTGAGAAGCAACTTCATCGCACTGAGACAGATAATCCACCAACATAGTCATATTGTTTGCAAAAGGTTAAAAAATAGAAGTAATTTCTAAAAATTCAATAATGCCCAAAATTTCACAATATGCTGACAATGAGCGAATAAATTTTTTAACGAATTTAAACGAAAACTATTTTTTCCCCAGAAAAAAATAATTTTTGCTCAATGTGCCAAAATTTGCAAGAGCACAATTTGTTAGCCAAGAGCCAAGAAATTTTTATCTAAAATTTTGACGAAAAATATTTTTTCTACACAAAAATAATTTTGGCCCACTGTGACCAAACTTTTCAAGTCCACAACTTGCTGGCAGGAGTCACTACATTTTTTTAAAAGTTTCGTCGGAAAAAAATTTTTCTGAAGAACCAAAGTAGTTATTGGTCCACTGTGTTCAGCATTTACTAGATCTCAACATGCAGGTTTGCAGCCAATAAACATCAAACAATTTCCTAATTAATCAGTTTCTCGAGTTAGTCCATTTACCATTATAAGAGGTGACCCATTACAATGGTCGTGTGGAAACATACTCACACTTTCGCTTTTCATGTGTGAAATAAAAAAAGCGATATTTTTAAAACGCTCCGGCCACTAGGGATTAGCCGCATGTTCGTCTACCAATGCATAAACTGTTTGAGGAGACAGGGGATGTAAAAGACCGCCGCCGTCCACCGTCGGGCCGTCCACGCTCTGTTCGAACACCGCATGCCATCAAAGCCGCTAAAGCAAGAATTCACAGAAATCCGCTCTGAAAACAGGAAACAATGGCCCGTGAGATGAATATCACGCAAAAGTCTATGAGTCGAATTATAAAAAAAGACTTGGAGTTTTCTTACGACGTAACGGACATTTATTGACTGCAGCTTTAAAAAAAATGGATTGAAAAATGTAAACGTCTTTTGGTGAAGCACGCTGATAACTTACACAGAAATATTTTGTTCGCCGATAACAAATTTTTTAACGTTTAGGAAAACTTTAACAAGCAAAATGTTAGAGTGTATGCGCGGAAATCTAATGAAACATCTGAACTGATCCCAGCTTCAGTCATGGTTTGGTGGGGTGTCTCTTACGATGGGGTCACTGACCTGCATTTCTGCGAACAAGGAGTCAAAACATTGGCCAAAGTTTACCAAGAAACCGTTTTAGAAGCTGTTGTGAAGCATCTCAACAATTTCCTGTTCCAAAACCAGCCATGGACTTTCCAGCATGATTCTGCGCCGGCCCATACGGCTAAAACGTCCCAGTCATGGCTTCGAAGCAATTTGCCAGCGTTCATTTCCTCTGAAGAATGGCCCTCAGGCAGTCCAGATTTGAACCCATTGGATTACAATTTGTGGACAGTTTTAGAGGGCAAGGTTTGTCACAAAAGATACCCCAACATTGGATCTCTTAAGACTGCTTTGGTTCGAGCTGTGGCCAATTTTCCAATGGACGAGGTTCGTGCAGCTATTGATGATTGGCCAGTGCGACTTATACACTTCGAATAAGTAGATTCTTTTTGGATACCATATACATCAATAAATATATTAAAAAATATTTGGTCCACAACATTCAGTACTTTTTATTTTACAGAATAAAACGTGTGTAACAGTATTTATGTCCCTACTCAGAACAATGTACAATATGGACAATATTTTTTTCCTTGGTATTCTTTATTTCGTTAACACAATATTAAAGAATTTTCTTCTTCTTCTTATTTTTTCCAGTCTTGCAAGAACCAATACTGTTTAATCCTAAATGTTGCCCACAACTCCCCACTCTAGCGTAAACGTCACGTATTGATTGGCAACCCTTTCGGGTTCGTCTTATACTCTCCTCTTGTGCTTTCCTTTTTGCTCTATGCGGATTATCCGCATAAAAGCATAAAGAGAGTGGTTTACAACGAGTAGCGGGGGTTGCTGAAAAGCCCTTGCGACATCCATGACTCGGTCTTTGCGATCAATCGCTTTTGAATCGCCAATCGATCATCTCGCATAACCACCTATTCGCACAAAGGTAAAATACTCGCTCAATAAAGCAGCACACACAGATTTAATTTGAAATCTAAATACGTTGTTTTCTTTTTCTTTGTTCCTCTCGCAAACAAACATTTGGTCCACACGAGCCGGATATCTCGGATTTTGGTCGCTAACCATCGTTTGTTTATTTTTCTGCAGAGAAAAACATCACGGATTTCATCCACCACTCACCAACCACAGACACATCCAATCATCAAATTTACCTCATCCATACACTTTCCAGCAACAAAAAGGTACGTAATCAGTTTCCATTAAGTGAGCGTTCGCGAGTGATATTTTTTCTAAAACAAAAGAAGTAACAATTTCGACCAACTCTGGTCGACTTACAATTCCCTTATCGCGTTTCCTTTGTTTAAAAATTAAATTATTTATCCCGGTTGTCGCTATAAGTCGCGTAAATTACAGTCCACTGTTAGTTCTATTTAATTTCGTATCAGTGTTTTTATTCAAAATAAATAAATTAATAATTTATATAATAAAAACATCCTCGCGAAATATACAGTGCAAGTGTTGACCGTTTAAAATTGGTGGTGTTTTCGTTTACTTGCTCTCTCCGTGTCGTTTATTTATCATAGAGAAAAACCTTCGCGGAATAACAACAACAATTCCCAAAACGAAGAAGAATCAACCACCCTGTCAACGCTTGATCATCTGCATTGTGTGGTAGCCTACGTCACACACACTCCGCTTACCTAAATTCGGTTTGTAAGTGCACGCGTACTTGAATTTCTATTGCGTGGGTGCCTACGTCACAGCATAGACGCACACATACCATACGCACATATTAACGTACATTCGCTTTCTTATTTTGCTTCGTTTATTTCGTTATTACATATTACAGCCTAGTGCCGGTGAATAAGTACGGCTTATTTTTTGTGTAGGAAAATTTTTGTAGATCATTTCGGGATTTTTTATTTTGTACTGATTCTTGTCGTGGTTCGCTACGGTGATCTTCGTTCGGTCCTATTAGACTACGTACACCCTACAGTCGGTCTAGTAGACATAAAATATTAAAAATAATAATTTTAACAAAATTCTTATTTTTTATCGCTTTTGGACAGTGTCGTGTAGTTTGTTCCGCTTAGTACCCTACAGTCGGTCGACATAGAAATAGTTTTTTTTAAATAAAATTGTTTACAAAGAATTTTGTTCTATTTTTCTGGTCTTTACCAGTAATAGGTTGGTTAACTGATTGTAACTTAGTTTCGTATTCAATTTGCGTTTACCCTACAACCAGGCTATACGACAAATTTCTACATTTTGAATTGTTTTCTGATTTAATCGCTTCGGTAATCGATTTCGAAGATAGAAACGACTATCAAAACAAGAAAACTCAAGGTCTTTTCGTGCTCTCAACTAATTTCTAATATTTTTCCGAATCTTTTGCGAAATTTAGTTGAAGCTTTCTTTACCCTTGGCAGTTATTTTCAGTTTGAAGAAGATTTTTCTCTCATTTTAGGGCTTTTAATTAATTTTTCTCCGCGGTTTTTGCTTAGTTTGCCTTTACAATGTCGCTCACTCCTCTCGACTTCTTCATACGAGCCTCTGATGCTCTAGTGAAATTTGATGCGAACTTTAGTGCTCTACGAGATGAAGATCTCGACATTTATTCACTGGAAATACAGAGCTCAGAAGCGAGAGCCTTGTGGAGTAAAGCCAAGGACATGTATGACTCATGTCTTACACATCTCCAAACTATGGAGGATGCGACTAGGGACGATATAGATGCTGCGGATAGTAAATATGACGCCGCTTATAAAGCATTCGTACATGCCCTGTCAAGCATTAATCGTAAACTTGATCAGTTTCGAGCATCGTCAAAACCATCGCCTCCTACTCCCTTACGTGTGGCTAACCCGGTGTTGGAGAATTTTGTAGATTCTCCTCGCACTGTGGGAAATCGAGATAGGTCTTCCTGTGACGTATCAATATCGAACTATTCCGATGGATCCTATGCTCACAGTGAAGAAACGCAAAAAACAAATACGGTTTTAACACACAATGATCTCGCTACTCATAATCTCGCGTTGCCACCCTGTGATACTGATGTCTTTGAGGGCGATTTCTTTTCGTGGCCAATGTTCCGAGATCTTTTTACGGCTGTATACATAAACAACTCGCGCTTAAGTGATATCGAAAGGTTATGCCATCTGGTGCGCAAAACCAGTGGGGAAGCTAAGGAAATCGTTTCTAAATTTCCCTTGACCCACCGCAGCTTTTCTCTCGCTTGGAAAGCTTTAAAGGCTACGTACGATAATTCACGTATTCTTGTGAATAATCACTTAAAATTACTTTTTGATCTTCCGGTTTTAGACAACGAGTCTAATGCCGGTATTCGGCTGGATCATTACTGGTCCAATTCCGCCCTCACCTGTTCAGGTATTTACTACCACTTTAGAATTCGCAGAGGAAGACAGTCTAAATAAAACTTTACTTCGATTTTGGGAATTAGAGAAAGCTCCTAAACGACGAATTTTGTCCCCCGCTGATAAATTTTGTGATGAAAACAATAGGGCCACAACGCGCCGCAATTCAGAAGGCCGCTACGTGGTAACCCTTCCATTTAAATCTGACTACCCTCATATCTTGGAGTTAGGTGAGTCGCGTTCTTATGTCCTCAAGCAGTTTATTCGAAATGAAAACTCGCTTCTTCGCAAACCACTGGTTAAGGATGTCTATGACAGCGTTATTCGAGAATATTCGCAGCTGGACCACATGCGGCTCGTTTCTCGATCTCACGCCGGTAATTCACGTTCTTGCTATCTGCCTCATCATCCAGTCATAAATCCGGACAAACAGACCTCCAAGCTACGTGTTGTGTTTAATGCGTCCAATAAGACGTCAAATGGGATTAGCCTTAACGACATTCTTCAGGTCGGTCCCGCTCTTCAGTCAGATTTGGTTTTATTGATTTTGCGCTGGCGTCTTTTCCAATTTGTATTTAACTGCGACATTACTCAAATGTACAGGCAAATTCGGGTAGACCCCGCTCACGCTCCGTTTCAGCGGATTTTGTTTAGGGATTCTCCTTCTAACGAAATTGAAGACTTCGAGTTACATACTGTAACTTTCGGCGTCAACTGTGCCCCTTTTCTAGCCATTCGGTCGCTACTCCAGTTAGCGGATGACATGGATGCAAAATATCCACTCGCAGCGCATATACTACGTAAGTCGTATTCTAGCCGGGTTTCCGTCAGAATATCTTGGAGATGCCCAGCTTTTGTCTTTTGTTGAATCTAGTAGTTCCAAGCCCTTGGGCATTAGGTGGAACGCTCAACTGGATACTTTTTTCTTCTGTGTGGAATCAATACAAAGAAAGTCCAGTTATTCGAAAAGAGAAGTACTTTCTACTATCGCCAAACTTTTTGACCCTGTAGGTTGGCTAGCTCCGGTTATTGTCGTCGCAAAAATCATTATGCAGAAGATCTGGTTGGATAATATCAGCTGGGACGATTTGCTTCCATCTGGGACTAAAAACTCGTGGCAAACATTTATCGACACGTATACTGGGGTAAATTCTATACGGATCCCGCGTTGGGTTCACTATTCCCCTGCCAGTTCGGCTGAACTACATGTTTTTTCTGATGCCTCGGAAAAGGCATACGCGGGGGTGATATATATTCGAACTAAGACTTTATCTGGAACTTTTCATACTCATTTGCTTTCGAGCAAGACGAGAGTAGCGCCATTAAAGTCACATCCTCGATTGGAACTCTGTGGAGCAGTGTTTGCCTCAGATCTTCTAAAATCAGTGTCAGGAGAAATCGACATACCCATTCAAAAGGTATATTGCTGGACTAATTCAACAATTGTTCTTTCGTGGCTGAAAAAGACTCCTTCAACATGGACACCATTTGTTGCAAACAGGGTATGTCGTATTCAGGAGAACGTAGGGAACAACAATTGGTACCACGTGAGGTCAGAGAACAATCCTGCCGATTTAGGTAGTCGCGGAACTTCGCCCGCAGAACTTGCCTCTTCGGATCTCTGGTGGCACGGGCCTCAGTGGTTGTGCTCGGAATCCTCTGACTGGAACACTTCAGACCTAACTTCACTCGATACTGATCTTGAGATGCGATCAGTAAAAACTCACGTCACATTCTTTGCTGGGTATGATGATGTTCTGGAAAGATTTTCCTCACTTGATAAGGCTTTACGGGTTCTGTCATATGTATTTCGTTTCTTTCATCGTACTTGTCCTGTCAATAAAGGACGTCTACTACCCTCGATTCTTCAGAAATTAAAGCGGTAAAGCTCCGCCTGGCTATCTTAGCGCAAAAGGCTCACTTCGCCGAGGAGTACAAATGTCTATTAGATAGATCACCATTACCTTCGAGAAGTTCCCTATTACCTTTGAACCCATTTTCGATCGTAAAGGGGTTCTTCGTCTCAACGGACGTTTGTCAAAGTCACCTACGCTTTCGTACACTGAACGCCATCCTATCGTTTTGCCATATTCATGTCGTTTCGCTCGCCTGGTTCTCGAATTCGTACACTTGATTTCCATTCATGGAGGAAATCAATTAATGCTTCGCATCACACGCATTGAATACTGGGTTCCTCGATTAAAAACTCTCGTTCGCACAGTCATCAATCGATGCAAGCCTTGTCTCCTTGAGAGAAAGCGCTCGTGCAGTCAGATTATGGCCGCTCTTCCTCCTGAGAGAGATTTTGCAGGTCCTTTCGACATCAAGTCTTTTACTGGTCGGGCTTGTCGTATCACAAAGGGATACGTCTGCGTGTTTGTTTGTTTTTCAACAAAAGCAATCCACCTAGAAGCCACATCAGACTTATCATCGGCCATGTTTTTAGCTGCATTTCATCGTTTTATCGCTCGTCGGGGTTGCCCGAAATCGCTGTTCTCAGACAATGGCACTAATTTTGTGGGCGCCTCTCACGAAATTGAAAATAATTTCAAAGTTTTTCTTCGCGAAAGTCGTGATAGGGTTTGTTCTTCATTAGGCTATCAACATCTCACTTGGCAGTTCATACCTGCAGGTGCACCCCACATGGGAGGCCTTTGGGAAGCAGCAGTAAAAAGCTTCAAGCTTCATTTTCGTCGGCATGCAAAGGACCTCAGATACACATTTGAAGAACTTTCCACTGTTCTGGCTCGATTTGAGTTATGTTTAAATTCCCGCCCTCTTTGCCCTATGAATGATAGTCCTCATGAGATAATCGCTCTTACGCCTGGTCATTTTCTGATCGGCGCCCCCCTTTTATCCCCTCCGGAACTTGTTTCTGAGGATTCGCCTTTGACTTTAGTTAATCGCTATCGCAAAATGAAAGCATTGACCCACCAGTTTTGCATTCGATGGAAGGAAGAATATTTGCATAGTCTTCAAAAACGGTACAAATGGAAACTCCCACAACGCGATGTTCAGGTGGACGATTTAGTCGTCATTCGTCACGAACAGCTACCGCCCACGTCGTGGAGATTAGGTTGGGTCGTTCGCCTCTATCCGGGAGATGACGGTCATGTTCGGGTCGTCGATATTCGAACATCATTGGGAATTGTAAGACGACCTGTTACTAAATTGGTCATATTGACTGATTAATTTTTATTAGTTTATCGCGCCCTTTCCATTATTTTTTTTTGATTCCGTCGAGCCGTTGTCGATCATGCGGACAGGCCCATCAAACGCTTCTGCATTCTCGATCGCGGCCCTGGAAACCCAAACTCGGCAAAAATAAAAAAACATCAGCCACCCAAACCACGTCAGTCCCCGGCCTTTGTTCAGCCCATTGCTCCGCTCCGGTCGCCAGTGTCAAGTACGTCGGTGTCTTCGATACGCGCTGCGGTAACGCCCACGATCGCCATAAGCCGGCTGATCACCCTGGCCCCCACATTACTTGTTCGACTCTGTCTCCCCGAGAAAATGATCATCGCACGGGCCCTGTTGGACCCGTGCTGTCGAATAAGTCATGTGTGCGAGTCACTGGTGCATCCATCAGTTACGGTGGCCGGTTGCGCGTGTTGAGGGCGCCCCGTACTGCCACTTCGAAATAGCTTCGTGCCACGATACCTCAGAACGGCTTTTTATAACAGATAAGGTGGCAAAGCTAGATCAGGGTGCCACTCCCGTGGTGTCCCTTCCTGAGACCATAAAGGACAATTTTAAAGGCTTCTAGCTGGCGGATCCTTCGTTTTACCGCTCCGGGGCAGTGGCGCTGGTATTGGGACCGAAAGTTTACGCCAAAATTATTGTCGGTCGTGTCTTCGCGCAGCCTGGGCTCCCGTTAGCCCAATATACGAAGTTCGGGTGGGTTCTCTCGGGACCTGCTCATTAGTCGCGGTTTATAATTTAAAAATATAAATAATAAAAAAAGAAAAATATGAATTTCGCTCACTGAAACTGAATTACGTTCCTTACTCCTATCTTATTAATATAAATAGAAATATCTCTAGATATAAGTTTAAAATAAGTTGCAACACAGTCCGATGTTGCAAGGAGGCCGGCAATGTTTAATCTTAAATGTTGCCCACAACTCCCCACTCTAGCGTAAACGTCACGTATTGATTGGCAACCCTTTCGGGTTCGTCTTATACTCTCCTCTTGTGCTTTCCTTTTTGCTCTATGCGGATTATCCGCATAAAAGCATAAAGAGAGTGGTTTACAACGAGTAGCGGGGGTTGCTGAAAAGCCCTTGCGACATCCATGACTCGGTCTTTGCGATCAATCGCTTTTGAATCGCCAATCGATCATCTCGCATAACCACCTATTCGCACAAAGGTAAAATACTCGCTCAATAAAGCAGCACACACAGATTTAATTTGAAATCTAAATACGTTGTTTTATTTCTTTTTCTTTGTTCCTCTCGCAAACAAACAAATACTGTTAACCACTTCTCATTTTCAAATAGATTTAAGTACGTACCTTTGCTTAAATCTCGAACAGGAAAAAGTCGATAAATCGACTTTTCCCTACCAAAGAGTCAAATTGCGAAATATTTATTGTTGAACCAAAGTCAAAAGGCGAAACTTATTGCCCCAACATTCCGGTTTTAACTTTTAGCTAAGAATTGATAATAATTTTCCAATATAAAGTGAAGCAATTTTCCCCATTTCTACATTCTAAAAACGCAATAAAAACTATTGCTACGAACAAATTGTGCAGAACAGCTAATTGAAAACAGGTTTTTTGAACCCATTTGTTGGAATTTGTGTGGATAATTTGTTGTTTTGTTACCCACATGTTAAATGAATTAGTTTTAGCTTTGTAAGAAAATTGTATATAAGAAAATCTATATACAACAAATTAATAGTTATAAGTTATGTCCATGTTTATTGGACATAACTTATAACTATTTTGGCTTAACCAATTTGTACGAGTACTGTATTAAAAAATTACCCTAAAATCAATGCAAGATTAGTTGTTTGCCCATCGTTATCTACAATACTAAATTTACTTAAATTCAAAATTAGAATTTATGTTCCAGAGCGGGTGTATGTAATACAGTACTTTTTGCTTATGTGGCCAAATAGATAGATTTACATAGATGCATTTGCAAAAACTTGGTTCTTATAAAAAAACTTTAAACTGTTCAAGTTGGGCTGCATATAAGCGATGAGAGCTGAAAACACACGGGAATATAAGCGGTTAATACTGTATCAGAGGTGACCTTCGTACTGGAGCTATATCAAACCGTGAACCAGTTTTCTTCTAAACCGATTAATGATCGATCGTAATGATCTGTGCCAAATTTTGGATTGGATGTAACATGTGACTTCAAGCTCTTAAAATATAAAATTGGTTGATTATACGTACGTGTAGGAGCTATATCTATATTGTTATAGATTTTATTGCGATAACAACACTCATAGGACTAATGCGGCACTGCGTTCGGCGCGTTATCTACTGTACAAGGTGCTGGGACGTAGAAGAGAGCTCATGTCATACACGTGCATGGGACTTTAAGAATGCAGACTTGTCAGCTAGGCAGTAGTTACTTTGTTGACCGGGCCTAACTAGCGGATATTCCTCTTAAAAGGTCAGGCTAGTTCCGATTTGCTCGATTCAGCTGATAACCATAACGTATAACTGACTATCAAATAGGATAGTTGCCTACATACCTTATCTATATACATACAACTTCGCAGCAGTTTTCTACAGTAGGACTATACGCCCTTCGAGTGAACTCGCCATTTCTTCCTGACGAGCTAACTTTTTAATCTAACCCTACCATTTTTTTTAGCAGTCAACAGCCTCCGTCTGCTGTCCAAAAAACTTAATTCTGGCACATTTTAGAAAAATGTCTGATAACAAATGCGACCTGTAGTTTGAAAACAAGCTTTAGATAGCCTGTAGACGGACGGAGAGAGAGATATCGGAAGGTTAAATCAACTATTGATTCTGAATCGATTGGTATACTTGGTCTAGCTCAAATATTTTTGGTTGTTTCGTATGTGTCCTTGCTTTTACACTCTTCAACCAAAAACCGACATGTCAGGTTTTAGCTAGTTTAAAGAAACCTACTTCCGCATTTGGGCGTTAAAGTCACTATGTCGGTTTTCGGAACTTTAAAACACCAATAAGTAGAAAATAACGTTTTGTTGAAAATTAATTTAACACATGGGACATTGGTGTTAAGTGTCTTTTGCAAAAGTTGCAAACAGTTTAGCAGTGTTATGTTGTTGAAAAAATTGATTCTTCAAGCAAATTGCTCTGCGCAAATTCTTTTTTATTGTTTATTGCATCTTGTAGCAGACGAAAGTCCACTGGGTTTGGGATGTTGAACGCAAGAAGAATAGTTAACGTTCTGAATTTATAGCTAACATGGCGCTTTATGGATATATCATTGGCATTGAGCTATTGAGTCAATTATGGGATTACGTTGTGTATGTTACATTCTTGATCTACTGACAACAATGTAATACTGCCTGGTGTCCAGACTTAAATCAGATTTTTTGCGTAAATTGTACTTAGACACGATGCATTGGGTATCATTGCAGCGATTAAACGAACGGACCAGATAGCGTTTTGTCTCAGGAGAGGGTTTTCAATTCGTCAATGCCCATGGAATCACACCAATTAAAATTCAGAAACACCAACACTACTCAACAACTGAACATCTCACGGATAGGAAGACGATGATTTGCTCCACCTGCCCTACCCGACCTTGATCAAGAAGTTTACCCTTCCTTAACGGTGACATCAACTTACCCCATTTCAACTCTCATAGGCCATCATCATATTGACTTCAGTCTTCATTTATAATTACAAATCATGTTCTTATTTATTTTCCATTTAACCTGCCAATCAATCTTCTTAAGACGGTACCGATTACCTTTTTTTATTACATGCGTTATATATATTTTAAACAACTAAAGCCTACGATATAGCTATTATAGCTCATTGAGCATAGACGAATATAACAAAGAATTACTTAACTAAAATCGACCTTCACTGAAAAGGTTTGTATTATCTTATGACACACTAAGCTTTTGTTGAGCCCCTAAAACGGAATAGCACCTTCTATGTTCCTACCTAAAGGAGCTCTCTTAGAAGGGGATTTGGAAATGGATTGTGCTCGCAACTGACCACGTAAATTCTAGTCTAACACAATCTTTGTCAATCCTAGCACGTTTTTCACGAAGGCTGCAACATTATACTAACAAAAAAAACCTATGACACAAAAGTAACATATATGAAAAAAAGCAATGAAAATGGTTGCATATACGACATTTTATTAATATTTATATCTAATCTAGACTAAATAAATTTTATTATTTGGTTCATTTCGGCTTTCTGAGGTAATCAGCGCCAGTCGAATAATTCTGTGGTTTCCGAGCTTGTTACCGTGTCGGTTGCACAGCACTGCTCATAAGATGCAGTTATCGATCTGGTGCAGAGAAAACGCATGGACTATAATCCAGATGACGCCTCTATCAAATCAAGTTGGATATTTTTTTTTCGCCTACTAGCTCCTAGATGGCCGAGTGCTACCAGTTGGTGTATTGATTTTTCCAGAGCTTTTCCGTTTTATTTAAATCTAGTTATCTGACCTACCTTATCATTCATTTTCGACGATTCAATCTCGAGCCTCTGATTCAAGTCTTCCCTCTCGCAAGCTAATAGAAAACGTTCTCCCCGTCTACATTTCAGATTTTTTTTTTTATTAAATTTTGGGTGTTGCTCCTTGACACTTCTTGACCGGGTCTGAATTTAACGCTGGTACGTTTATTATACCTTTCAGCACTCTTTGGATAAGCTTCCGTTTTGTTCATTTTTATCCATTCTAACTCTAATTTATTTTTCTTTTTAGACTATTTACTTTATGATCGGTAAGGGACTTTAATTTCCTCGCCAGTTTAAAATCTGTTCCTCAGGAAAACATATGAAATCCGATAAATGCAAAAATGGGGTTTCACTAGTAGCTGAATATATCGATGTTCGCAAAGCGCACTCGATTTCCGATAGATAGAGGTCCCAGTCGCGGCCCTCCTGTAAATAAGCTCATATCGCAGCTAACACGGAATGATAATCCGTTCTGAGGCGTTTGCCTGGGGTTAGTACACCGCCGTTCTTATAAGTTTGTAGTTTCTTAAAACACTTTGGCTATGAATTGTGGCCCATTATCGCTGTGGATCACCCCCAGCACTCCAAATTAGTAAAATATTCATTAACAACATTGCTAGTCAAAAAGTATTGCTTTCAAAAAGTAATTTTGGTGATCCACAGCGATAAAGATAAAACAGTTGCCATTTTTTGATCTGGGATACTTCCTTAAAAAGTCTATATACAATTTTTGAAAAGGCCTATCAGTTACTACCTGCGGTCCGCTACTTAGCGTTAGATTTTATATAGAGAACTTATATAGTTTTTAACTTGGCTGGTCATACTAGGCCAATAAAAGAAATGCTTAACCCAATCAAACTTTTTTGTGGACTGTTTATATAATAAGTTTCGTCAATTCGGCTAAATATTCCATCAATGTTTTGAAGGGGGTAAGGGACTTTAACTGTCCGCTTGTTAAGTTTACGCTCATCGAGGCAAACCCGATATTTTCGTGGCACTCTTGCTACCTGAATTGTTGTCCTGTTGCTACAAGGACTTTCACATTCTTCGACGACATTTAATTTTAACGTGTTACATATTTCTTGGTATGTTATGGCTTGTGTTGCCGGGGACAATGGATAATGACAGTCTTTAACCTTTCTGCGCCCTCTATCAACTTTATTGTGGGCTTTTCAAGAGATGTTCTACGTAATCCTTTATCTTCGAATGTGTCAAAACCTCTATTATCCTGCTGAGTTTAACCTGTTGTTCTTCTGGTAATACATGAGGCTTCAACTTATTTTCCGCATCATTCACAAAATCTTTCTTAATTGTTTCTATGTCAAGGCATTTACTATTTCCGGAGCTAAATTAAATAGTCTCCAGAAAGCAATCCATAAATATAGGATTTGTTCTAAGTTCGGACACACGTATATTGCCATTTGCTGTTCTTTGTTTTGATAATTTATCCTTACCTTCACTTTTCCCAAAATACTATGTTGCTGTCCATTTGCCGTTTTCACATTTGATCCTAAAGCGTTGTTTTTGTTTTCGGCGATCTTAAAAAAAATCTTTACGTATACGATTTGATACCAGGGGTTTATCTACTTCGGAGCTCAATATCCTCGATATAACTTCTTCATAATGTTGCTGCCTCACCTCTATGAGCAAATACTGTCGCATACCCGGTTCGTACTTTCTGCTATAGATATTTACGAAACTCTGTATGACCGCATTCTTTTTTCTGTATATTTCCGTCTACTCTGGGTCCTTTTAAAAACTTGTTTAACAGAACTGGATTCACTCCCCTGATTCCCTGTTGGCAAACTGAACATTTCGACGTCGGTGTATTGGGTTTGCCATATCGAAAACAAAATAATGTCCTTTCTGTCGCAGGGCACTCTTTAAATGAATGACCTGACTTTCGACAGTTCCAACAGACCACTACTGGTCTTGCATTTTGTTGGCTATACTGAATCGCGGAAACATATTCAAATTCACATATTGACATCGGGTAAATTATTCTACGGATGCTCTCTCTTATATTGCCTTTCAAAATCTTTATCATGTCATACTCAGAAATTGGCTGAACCAGCTTTGTTCTGAGACACATTATATGGAAAAACGTATCTATTGTTTCGATAGGTAATTGTTTCATATCCACTAGATTCTTTAACACCTTAAAATTGGATCTCGATGACTGAGTCCATGGCCAGTCAGTCTAATAATTTGTTTAATGAAATAACCAGAACCACTGCGCAGCTTTGCCGGTCGTCACTAAATGGAAATCTTTGAGAAATACCGACCACGAAACCACGAGGTTTCGAAGCTTCTCTAATTGATGAATTAATTCGTCCACACCTAGGCGACGTGAGACTCCATTAAACTTCAATCCTGATTTATATATTCTTATTTTTAGTAAGTCATTTTTGGGGTCCAGGTGTATTTCTGCGGTTATTCTTGAAATGCCGGCGTTGCCGCCTATACAAACATAATGTGGATTTCTATTCTGGAGCTGCATTGAGATGCAGCGGCCGAATCTAGCCATGGTAACGCCTGACGCCATATATCCATTCGGTCTCGGTAACGTATGATCTATATTTGCGTCGCTGTGTGAAAAATTTATTTATATATTTATTTACGTCTATGGAATTAAAATTCTTACAGACTTGCTAAATCTAAAAATATATTATATTTAATATATCATTAAAAGTATTAAAAGAATACGAAAAACCTTAATCATAACTTTAATCTTTTAAATTCTCTTAAAAATCTCACAAGAGGCTACTGTAAGGAATAATTTGTTTCATGAACAAATTATGTCTTTAATAAAATCGCAATATTGGATCAATTTTCACCAAATATTTTCAATAAAGTCACAAAAATAGTTTTGGTACCCATGTTATATTTTAATTTAATACATTTTAGGACATAGGGTCCATAACCAATTGAACCAAACTGCAACAATACTTTTGTTTTTGCTTTGTAAGAAAATTAAAATACAATAAATTAAAAGCTATTAAGTCCATGTATAAATATTTTGGAAAACATATTTTGGGCTCAAAGAATTTGTTCGACAACTGTATCAAAAAACTATCAATCCAATCCATTATTGGTTGTTTGCCCATCGTATTCTACAATATCAAACTTACTCAGATTCGAAATTAGAATTTACTCGTATGTTCTGGAGCGGTCGTATGTAATACAGTACGTTCTGCTTGCATGCACAACTTTTATTACTTAGTAGGGACATAAAAACTGTTACGCACGTTTTATGCTGTAAAATAAAAAGTACTGAATGTTTTTGGACAAAATATTTTTAATATTTTAATTGATGTACTCGTATATTGTGTACAATAAGAATCGACTTATTCGAAATGACCGCCTTTTGCCTGTACACACGCCTTAAATCGCACTGGCCAATCGGCAATAGCTGCACGAACC
Source organism: Hydrotaea diabolus (assembly GCA_963513945.1). Taxonomy (NCBI): domain Eukaryota; kingdom Metazoa; phylum Arthropoda; class Insecta; order Diptera; family Muscidae; genus Hydrotaea; species Hydrotaea diabolus. The sequence continues at coordinate 4,305,133 of OY740721.1, forward strand.
TCGTTCATTGGAAAATTGGCCACAGCTTAAACCAAAGCAGTCTTATAGCCTTTTCACATTTACTGCGCTTCAGCTGAAACGCCGGCGTTTCAGTCTCTTTCGATGAATTCCGCGAAACACACTTAAATTTCCATACAAAACAAAACGCAGGCATTATGCTCTTTTTGCTGTAGTTTGTTTGAAACCACAGTAAAAATGAGAGAGAGCCCAGTGTTGTACTCCAATAGTAGTTAAAAAAGCAGTAAAATGAAAAAAATTCCATTGCTGGTTCAAAGAAAATGTCAGAAAAATGTGGGAAAAAAACATCTGTTTGTTTACATTTCTAGTTCGCTTTGTGGTGGTAAGTACTTATTGCAATGGGATCTATGACTATAAATTAAAATTTTTCTTTTTTAATAATTACAGCGCAGTCATACAATGATATAAACTCTAATATTGTACAAATTAAATTCATTTTTTGATATTATTTTATCTTTGTTTGTTTTGTTTACACTCAGTACAGAAAACACAAAAGAGAAATGAGAAATGTCACATGAAACCACAGTAGTTTAAAAAAGCATAATGTGAACACCATGGTTTCAAAATGATTTCAAGAGAGCGAAACGCCGGCGTTTCAGCTGAAACGCAGTAAATGTGAAAAGGCTATTAGGAGATCCAATGTTTGGATATCTTTTGTGACAAACCTTGTCCTCTAAAACCGTCCACAATTTGTAATCCAATGGGTTCAAATCTGGACTGCCTGATGGTCATTCTTCAGAGAAAATAAACGCAGGCAAATGTTTCGAAGCCAGGCCTGGGACGTTTTAGCCTTATGGGCCGGCGCAGAATCTTGCTGGAAAGTCCATGGCTGGTTTTGGAACAGGGAATTGTAAAAATGCTTCACAACAGCCTCCAAAACGGTTTCTTCCATGAGTCGAATTATTAAAAAAGACTTGGGGGTTTCTTACGACGTAACGGACATTTATTGACTGCAGCTTTAAAAAAATGGATTGAATAATGTAAACGTCTTTTGGTGAAGCACGCTGATAACTTACACAGAAATATTTTGTTCGCCGATAAAATTTTTTTACCGTTTAGGAAAACTTTAACAAGCTAAATGATAGAGTGTATGCGCGGTCATCTAAGGAAACATCTGAACTGATCCCAGCTTCAGTCATGGTTTGGTGGGGTGTCTCTTACGATGGGGTCACTGACCTGCATTTCTGCGAACAAGGAGTCAAAACATTGGCCAAAGTTTACCAAGAAACCGTTTTAGAAGCTGTTGTGAAGCAACTCAACAATTTCCTTGTCCAAAACCAGCCATGAACTTTCCAGCATGATTCTGCGCCGGCCCATAAGGCTAAAACGTCCCAGTCATGGCTTCGAAGCAATTTGCCAGCGTTCATTTCCTCTGAAGAATGGCCCTCAGGCAGTCCAGATTTGAACCCATTGGATTACAATTTGTGGACTGTTGTAGAGGACAAGGTTTGTCACAAAAGATACCCCAACATTGGATCTCTTAAGACTGCTTTGGTTCGAGCTGTGGCCAATTTTCCAATGGACGAGGTTCGTGCAGCTATTGACGATTGGCCAGTGCGATTTATACACTTCGAATAAGTAGATTCTCTTTGGATACCATATACATCAATAAATGTATTAAAAAATATTTGGTCCAAAACATTCAGTACTTTTTATTTTACAGAATAAAACGTGTGTAACAGTATTTATGTCCCTACTCAGTACAATGTACAATATTTTTTTCCTTGCTATTCTTTATTTCGTTAACACAATATTGAAGAATTTTCTGCTTCTTCTTATTTTTTCCAGTCTCGTAAGAACCAATACTGTTAACCACTTCTCATTTTCAAATAGATTTAAGTACCTTTGCTTAAATCTCGAACAGGAAAAAGTCGATTAATCGACTTTTCCCTACCAAAGAGTCGAATTGCGAAATATTTATTGCTGAACCAAAGTCAAAAGGCGAAACTTATTGCCCCAACATTCCGGTTTTAACTTTTAGCTAAGAATTGATAATAATTTTCCAATATAAAGTGAAGCAATTTTCCCCATTTCTACATTCTAAAAACGCAATAAATACTATTGCTACGAACAAATTGTGCAGAACAGCTAATTGAAAACATGTTTTTTGAACCCATTTGTTGGAATTTGTGTGGATAATTTGTTGTTTTGTTACCCACATGTTAAATGAATTAGTTTTAGCTTTGTAAGAAAATTGTATATAAGAAAATCTATATACAACAAATTAATAGTTATAAGTTATGTCCATGTTTATTGGACATAACTTATAACTATTTTGGCTTAACCAATTTGTACGAGTACTGTATTAAAAAATTACCCTAAAATCAATGCAAGATTAGTTGTTTGCCCATCGTTATCTACAATACTAAATTTACTTAAATTCAAAATTAGAATTTATGTTCCAGAGCGGGTGTATGTAATACAGTACTTTTTGCTTATGTGGCCAAATAGATAGATTTACATAGATGCATTTGCAAAAACTTGGTTCTTATAAAAAAACTTTAAACTGTTCAAGTTGGGCTGCATATAAGCGATGAGAGCTGAAAACACACGGGAATATAAGCGGTTAATACTGTATCAGAGGTGACCTTCGTACTGGAGCTATATCAAACCGTGAACCAGTTTTCTTCTAAACCGATTAATGATCGATCGTAATGATCTGTGCCAAATTTTGGATTGGATGTAACATGTGACTTCAAGCTCTTAAGATATAAAATTGGTTGATCATACGTACGTGTAGGAGCTATATCTATATTGTTATAGGTTTTATTGCGATAACAACACTCATAGGACTAATGCGGTACTGCGTTCGGCGCGTTATCTACTGTACAAGGTGCTGGGACGTAGAAGAGAGCTCATGTCATACACATGCATGGGACTTTAAGAATGCAGACTTGTCAGCTAGGCAGTAGATACTTTGTTGACCAGGCCTAACTAGTGGATGTTCCTCTTAAATCACTCTCACACTTTGTAAAAAAGGTCAGGCTAGTTCCGATTTGCTCGATTCAGCTGATAACCATAACGTATAACTGACTATCAAATAGGATAGTTGCCTACATACCTTATCTATATATACATACAACTTCGCAGCAGTTTTCTACAGTAGGACTATACGCCCTTCGAGTGAACTCGCCATTTCTTCCTGACGAGCTAACTTTTTAATCTAACCCTACCATTTTTTTAGCAGTCAATAGCCTCCGTCTGCTGTCCAAAAAACTTAATTCTGGCACATTTTAGAAAAATGACTGATAACAAATGCGACCTGTAGTTTGAAAACAAGCTTTTGATAGTCTGTAGACGGACGGAGAGAGAGATATTGGAAGGTTAAATCAACTATTGATTCTGAATCGATTGGTATACTTGGTCTAGCTCAAATATTTTTGGTTGTTTCGTATGTGTCCTTGCTTTTACACTCTTCAACCAAAAACCGACATGTCAGGTTTTAGCTAGTTTAAAGAAACCTACTTCCGCATTTGGGCGTTAAAGTCGGAACTTTAAAACACCAATAAGTAGAAAATAACGTTTTGTTGAAAATTAATTTAACACATGGGACATTGGTGTTAAGTGTCCTTTGCAAAAGTTGCAAACAGTTTAGCAGTGTTATGTTGTTGAATAAATTGATTCTGCAAGCAAATTGCTCTGCGCAAATTCTTTTCTTTATTGCATCTTGTAGCAGACGAAAGTCCACTGGGTAATCATATAACATGAGATTATTTGGGATGTTGAACGCAAGAAGAATAGTTAACGTTATGAATTTATAGCTAACATAGCGCTTTATGGATATATCATTGGCATTGAGCTATTGAGTCAATTATGAACTGGGATTACGTTGTGTATGTTACATTCTTGATCTACTGACAACAATATAATACTGCCTGGTGTCCAGACTTAAATCAGATTTTTTGCGTAAACTGTACTTAGACACGATGCATTGGGTATCATTGCAGCGATTAAACGAACGGACCAGATAGCGTTTTGTCTCAGGAGAGGGTTTGCAATTCGTCAATGCCCATGGAATCGCACCAATTAAAATTCAGAAACACCAACACTACTCAACAACTGAACATCTCACGGATAGGAAGGCGATGATTTGCTCCAGCTGCCCTATCTTATGACATACTAAGCTTTTGTTAAGCCCCTAAAACGGAATGACACCTTCTATGTTCCTACCTAAAGGAGCTGTCTTAGAACGGGATTTGGAAATGGATTGTGCTCGCAACTGACCACGTAAATTCTAGTCTAACACAATCTTTGTCAATCCTAGCACGTTTTTCACGAAGGCTGCAACATTATACTAACAAAAAAAAACCTATGACACAAAAGTTACATATATGAAAAAAAGCAAAGGAAATGGTTGCATATACGACATTTTATTAATATTTATATCTAATCTAGACTAAATAAATTTTATTATTTGGTTCATTTCGGCTTTCTGAGGTAATCAGCGCCAGTCGAATAATTCTGTGGTTTCCGAGCTTGTTACCGTGTCGGTTGCACAGCACTGCTCATAAGATGTAGTTATCGATCTGGTGCAGAGAAAACGCATGGACTATAATCCAGATGACGCCTCTATCAAATCAAGTTGGATATTTTTTTTCGCCTACTAGCTCCCAGATGGCCGAGTGCTACCAGTTGGTGTATAGATTTTTCCTGAGCTTTTCCGTTTTATTTAAATCTAGTTATCTGACCTACCTTATCATTCGTTTTCGACGATTCAATCTCGAGCCTCTGATTCAAGTCTTCCCGCTCGCAAGCTAATAGAAAACGTTCTCCCCTTGTAACCCAGGTAGTTGTTCGCACCTATTGCCAAAACCAGAAAAATCTACCCATTTTCTTCTTCTCTCACAAATCACATTTATTTTCTTTTTTATATTTCGATGCTAAGTTAAGATTTCACATCCACTTGCAGCACTCTTCACACTATAAGCTATACGTTCTTTGCACCGGATTCTGAAATTAAATATATAAATTTCTTGGTTTTCCGACACTAAACACTTTCTTTTGACTCTCGAATAACCTGTTTACTGTTAATATAGTTCAAAAAAATTGTAATTTGTCACGACACGCACAATTCCAACCTTTTAGCGCACAAAGTTTCCTCAACTAATCTGACGATTTCGCAAAATTCCTCCCTTTTATATACTCTTTTTCCCTCCATCTACTTCCAGTGGATGACATTTTTTTTTCGTTTAGTATCATGGCATTGGTTTCGCTGTCGTACCTGTCAATCGTTTCACTGTTGGACCTTTTCTTTCGTTTCGATTAATACGCCTTGTTGAATACTATGACGGTAACGATTTATGAATGAACTATTGTTTCTCCTGCATTATCGACACACAATCTCCATTCTACACGCCCAACCCCAGTGGCAACATACTCATTTCACTGTGGTTGGCAACATTAGACACGCACAGAAGTGAGAGCTATCCAAAGGTCGTCCATCAGTTTATTTCTTCTTGTTTTCACGTTTCCAATTAAATATTCTTCTCTAATAAATTTTCTTTTTCTTCCAGGCCCTACATCAACTGATTTTAGCCTATTGGTTTGGCTGGAAAAGATGTCTATTGCATTGGGAAACCTAGCTCCATCCCAACGAAATCTCGCAAAACAAAGAAATTAAAACTAACACCTAACCTACTAAACAACAGAACATAAAAAAACATGCAAATACTAACCTACTTATACGATAACTTACCAGAACTAACCAAAGTGGAACTTTACAGCACCATGGTATGGTGAACATGGCTACTAAGAGGTTGGAATCTTGAAATTTGTGGTATGAAGGCCGCCACATATGTATCAACGTCTAATTAATGGGTGGCGTCACGCCCATTTTGTCAGCGTTTTCTATGTAAGCCGTATCTTTTCGGCACTGGTATATAACCTCTGCGCGAAGGTCCCGCAATAAAACTCCAAAACACAACTGCTCTATCAAATCAGCTGTGGTTATTAGACTCGCTGGAGCTGAATGTGTGATTGAACTTGATCTGCTGACTCAAAAATCTATAATAATCTATCCGTTGCATCAAATAGACTACGTGGGGAACTCCCACTCCCTGAGTTCTCAAGCAGGGCCGAAGTCTGAACTGTGAATCTGGTTACCACCGTAAATTATAATTTCGCCTTTTTTCCAGCTTGTCGTGGTAGTTTTACATTATTTATAATAAGTGCTACATACGAGTATTAGGCGCGCTCTATTGGTACTCTCTTCTTAAACAAGTATGTGTTTGCTAAGGCGACACTCAAAAATTAATGGGAAAATTTTTGAAATATCCTTCTACATGAGAACTGATTGGCTTTATGGATCAGAAAAAGTGAATTTAAAATGTGTAATTTGTAGAAAAAAAGCTAGCTACAGGATATAGTTAAATAGCATTTCTCAAAAAAATTCCACTTATTCAAAACATACGGGGTTTCACGTTTAAAGTTCTCATAATTTTTTTTTTGTACAATTTGTGTTAAACTATCGCATGCGTGATCTTCAAAGCAAGTGGTGACTAGAACTCGGCTATTTTTATATATATATATATCTTTTACGAGGTTTCCGCACTCAACGTGCGCTTAGTATTACAATTTATGATGTGGGTAATAAAGAGGCTGTGGCGTATTTTGGGCATTCAAACACGGACATTTGCAGGTACATCAGATTGATTCTTCCCTCATATCGTAGAACTTTTTTTGTTTTAAACTTCTGATAAACACAACTATAGGCAGTAGGTGTATAATTGTGCTAATAATCGTTTTCCTTCTCTTAATATTGCACTGGTGCTACTCTGTCCCAGACTCTAGGTGAGAACTTGTCGTTACACTTTCTTATACTTTACGTGATAATTTCTCAATGGTGTGAACTTTGTGATCTCTAGTTCATACATATTATTACCGAAAGCCGTCACCACCCTATATTTCAGATTTTTTTTTATTAAATTTTGGGTGTTGCTCCTTGACACTTCTTGACCGGGTCTGAATTTAACGCTGGTACGTTTATTATACCTTTCAGCACTCTTTGGATAAGCTTCCTGCTTGTTCATTTTTATCCTTTCCCTTTCTAACTCTAATTTATTTTTCTTTTTAGACTATTTACTTTATGATCGGTAAGGGACTTTAATTTCCTCGCCAGTTTATAATCTGTTCCTCAGGAAAACATATGAAATCCGATAAATGCAAAAAATGGGGTTTCACTAGTAGCTGAATATATCGATGTTCGCAAAGCGCACTCGATTTCCGAAAGATAGAGGTCCCAGTCGCGGCCCTCCTGTAAATAAGCTCATATCGCAGCTAACACGGAATGATAATCCCTTCTGAGGCGTTTGACTGGGGTTAGTACACCGCCGTTCTTATAAGTTTGTAGTTTCTTAAAACCCTTTGGCTATGAATTGTGGCCCATGATCGCTGTGGATCACCCCCAGCACTCCAAATTAGTAAAATATTCATTAACGACATTGCTAGTCAAAAAGAATTGCTTTCAAAAAGTAATTTTGGTGATCCACAGCGATAAAGATAAAACAGTTGCCATTTTTCGATCTGGGATACTTCCTTAAATAGTTTATATACAACTTTTGAAAAGGACTATCAGTTACTACCTGCGGTCCGCTACTTAGCGTTAGATTCTATATAGAGAACTTATATAGTTTTTAACTTAGCTGGTCATACTAGGCCAATAAAAGAAATGCTTAACCCAATCCAACGTTTTTGTGGACTGTTTATATAATAAGTTTCGTCAATTCGGCTAAATATTCCATCAATGTTTTGAAAGGGGTAAGGGACTTTAACTGTCCGCTTGTTAAGTTTACGCTCATCGAGGCAAACCCGATATTTTCGTGGCACTCTTGCTACCTGAATTGTTGTCCTGTTGCTACAAGGACTTTCACATTCTTCGACGACATTTAATTTTAACGTGTTACATATTTCTTGGTATGTTATGGCTTGTGTTGCCGGGGACAATGGATAATGACAGTCTTTAACCTTTCTGCGCCCTCTATCAACTTTATTGTGGGCTTTTCAAGAGATGTTCTACGTAATCCTTTATTTTCGAATGTGTCAAAACCTCTATTATCCTGCTGAGTTTAACCTGTTGTTCTTCTGGTAATACATGAGGCTTCAACTTATTTTCCGCATCATTCACAAAATCTTTCTTAATTGTTTCTATGTCAAGTTCGTCGACATTTACTATTTCCGGAGCTAAATTAAATAGTCTCCAAAAAACAATCCATAAATATAGGATTTGTTCTAAGTTCGGACACACGTATATTGCCATTTGCTGTTCTTTGTTTTGATAATTTATCCTTACCTTCACTTTTCCCAAAATACTATGTTGCTGTCCATTTGCCGTTTTCACATTTGATCCTAAAGCGTTGTTTTTGTTTTCGGCGATCTTAAAAAAAAATCTTTACGTATACGATTTGATACCAGGGGTTTATCTACTTCGGAGCTCAATATCCTCGATATAACTTCTTCATAATGTTGCTGCCTCACCTCTATGAGCAAATACTGTCGCATACCCGGTTCGTACTTTCTGCTATAGATATTTACGAAACTCTGTATGACCGCATTCTTTTTTCTGTATATTTCCGTCTACTCTGGGTCCTTTTAAAAACTTGTTTAACAGAACTGGATTCACTCCCCTGATTCCCTGTTGGCAAACTGAACATTTCGACGTCGGTGTATTGGGTTTGCCATATCGAAAACAAAATAATGTCCTTTCTGTCGCAGGGCACTCTTTAAATGACCTGACTTTCGACAGATCCAACAGACCACTACTGGTCTTGCATTTTGTTGGCTATACTGAATCGCGGAAACATATTCAAATTCACATATTGACATCGGGTAAATTATTCTACGGATGCTCTCTCATATATTGCCTTTCAAAATCTTTATCATGTCATACTCAGAAATAGGCTGAACCAGCTTTGTTCTGAGACACATTATATGAAAAAACGTATCTAGTGTTTCGATAGGTAATTGTTTCATATCTACTAGATTCTTTAACACCTTAAAATTGGATCTCGATGACTGAGTCCATGGCCAGTCAGTCTAATAATTTGTTTAATGAAATAACCAGAACCACTGCGCAGCTTTGCCGGTCGTCACTAAATGGAAATCTTTGAGAAATACCGACCACGAAACCACGAGGTTTCGAAGCTTCTCTAATTGATGAATTAATTCGTCCACACCTAGGCGACGTGAGACTCCATCAAACTTCAATCCTGATTTATATATTCTTATTTTTAGTAAGTCATTTTTGGGGTCCAGGTGTATTTCTGCGGTTATTCTTGAAATGCCGGCGTTGCCGCCTATAAAAACATAATGTGGATTTCTATTCTGGAGCTGCATTGAGATGCAGCGGCCGAATCTAGCCATGGTAACGCCTGACGCCATATATCCATTCGGTCTCGGTAACGTATGATCTATATTTGCTTCGCTGTGTGAAAAATTTATTTATATATTTATTTACGTCTATGGAATTAAAATTCTTCGGACTTGCTAAATCTAAAAATATATTATATTTAATATATCATTAAAAGTATTAAAAGAATACGAAAAACCTTAATCATAACTTTAATCTTTTAAATTCTCTTAAAAATCTCACAAGATGCTACTGTAAGGAATAATTTGTTTCATTATGTCATTAATAAAATCGCAATATTGAAGCAATTTTCACCAAATATTTTCAATAAAGTCACAAAAATAGTTTTGGTACCCATGTGCTTATATTTTAATTGAATACATTTTAGGACATAGGGTCCATAACCAATTGAACCAAACTGCAACAATACTTTTGCTTTTGTTTTGTTTTTGCTTTGTAAGAAAATTAAAATACAATAAATTAAAAGCTATTAAGACCATGTATAAGTATTTTGGAAAACATATTTTGGGCTCAAAGAATTTGTTCGACATGATTGGTTGTTTGCCCATCGTATTCTACAATATCAAACTTACTCAGATTCGAAATTAGAATTTACTCGTAAGTTCTGGAGTGGTTGTATGTAATACAGTACGTTCTGCTTGCATGCACAACTTTTATTACTTAGTAGGGACATAAATACTGTTACACAAGTTTTATGCTGTAAAATAAAAAGTACTGAATGCTTTTGGACAAAATATTTTTAATATTTTAATTGATGTACTCGTATATTGTGTCCAAGAATCTACTTATTCAAAATGACCGCCTTTTGCCTTTACACACGCTTAAAATCGCACTGGTCAATCGGCAATAGCTGCACGAACCTCGTCCATTGGAAAATTGGCCACAGCTTGAACCAAAGCAGTCTTAAGAGATCCAATGTTTGGGTATCTTTTGTGGCAAACCTTGTCCTCTAAAACCGTCCACAATTTGTAATCCAATGGGTTAAAATCTGGACTGCCTGATGGCCATTCTTAAGAGAAAATAAACGCAGGCAAATTGTTTCGAAGCCAGGCCTGGGACGTTTTAGCCTTATAGGCCGGCGCAGAATCTTGCTGGAAAGTCCATGGCTGGTTTTGGAACAGGGAATTGTAAAGATGCTTCACAACAGCTTCCAAAACGGTTTCTTGGTAAACTTTTGCCGATGTTTTGACTCCTTGTTCGCAGAAATGCAGGTCAGTGAACCCGTCGTACGAGACGCCCCACCAAACCATGACTGAAGCTGGGTGATGACCCTTTTCCACCCTTGGGATCAGTTCAGATTCTCCCTCAGATGTCCGCGCATACACTCTATCAATTTGCTTGTTAAATTTTTCCTGAAGGGTAAAAATTTTCACCTGAAACAGTTTTATGCATCGGTAGACGAACATGCGGCTAATCCCTAGTGGCCGGAGCGTTTTGCAACTATCGTTTTGTTCATTTCACACTTGAAAAGCGTTATTACAGCGATACGGTTCTCATTATCTGACCACACCATGATGAAAGTTGAAACAATTTTAAAATCCCGTTACAGACTTACGTTATTGAGATTAGCTTTTAAAACAGTGCTGTGCAAATGGAAAAATGTAGTTGTGTTAGTGAGAAAATGAGAACTGCACTGTGAGAAATGTAGAATGGGTTAATTGCAGTATTAGTATATATATGAATTTATTTTTTGTTTTGTGTAAAAAGTGAAGTATTGTCGGTAAAAATGAAAAAGTACTACAATGTTTGTTTTGAAGAAATAAAAATGAAACAAAAATAAAAATAAAACTGTTGAAAGAAAAAAAAAAGTAATTCATTAGGGTGGTTTATTGGTTTCCAAATTGATCAACTATTCTTTTGACTTCTCAACAAAAAGTTGTTTGTTGGATTCAAACAGCTTTTCATTTTCATTTAATTTACTAGTCTCGCTATGAAAACAATTCAAATGTCGTTTACAAACAAATAAATTATTTTCCTTAAATGTTTGATAGCATATAACGCATTGGAGATTACCAAACGCATTTATTATCATTAAACATTTGTCCATTATTTTTTTCAGTGCTTTCAAAAAGAATCTGCAAAAAACTGCGTACACCCGCTATACAAGTTCATTCGTCGGTGTTTCACTGACGACTGAAGCAAGAGCGTAAGAATACATGTGAATTGAGCGACCACAATTGTGCAATGAAATGAACAGCACTGATATAGAAGCAAGAGGTGTTGAGCCGGTTTAATCCCTGTTCAATGTGTAAAAGCAACAGACCGAAATAAAACAAACGAGCTAAACATACGTACATGCACGGCACGGCACACAAGTTGACATAGTCAACTAAACTCTTTTTACAACACACACACACACACGTTGTTGTAAAAGAAATCTATTGATGGCTCTCGATGTGGAGTCTCTTTAGAGCTGGCAAGAGTGAGTTGTATTTTCGTGGGCAATTGTGTGAAGAAAACTTGAAAAGTGAGGTTTACAACAGTAGTTCTCATTCGTTTGTGGAGAGCCTGGCCTTATAGAGTTCGGTTTTACTTTCAACAATTGCAGCAAGGCTTTCTGAAGAGGGTTGTCACGGACCCGAAATCATGATAAAAGTAGTGTGCAGCCACGAAAATCAATGTCAGTTTGCCATTTTGTTAAAAACTTGTCTTCTATTTAAATATAGAAGCAAGAGGTCTTGAGCCGGGTTAATCCCTGTTCAATATACATAGAAAAATATAAAAGTGTTATTCTCTCCGCTCTAGTATATTGGGCATCAAAAATAATATCCGTGCAAAATTTCTTTCAATCGGATGGAAACCGGCCTGTCCGTCACTGTTTTTAGCCCTAAAAATTGAGTAAAACTAGTTGCAAGCTTTGATGAGCTATAACTCGTAAGCCAGACGACTTCCGGAAAATACACCTTAAGCATTTGTGTTTTAAATATACAGGCAACCATTTTTCACTTACGCAATTTTTGACCCAGCTATGACCCTTCATGATGTTTTCAGAGGTCAAAAGTTTTACCTCTAAAAACACCATGAATACGTTTAATATAATTCTCCGCTGATAGTTTTCTATTAGTGGAATCTTTTTATAGTTACGGATAATCTGCTGAATGACCTCACCTTTTTTTTTGTTGAGAATCCAGTAATTGTGATGAGGTTTCCATATTGCTTTAATTGGTTAGTTTACCTGGAATACTCTATACATATCCGAACTAATGATACACCAACTGTATTATATAGATAATTCTAGATACATAAGTATATATGTTAGATAATAAGAGAGTGATTGTTAGTCGTAAGACATATTGTTTGTAAGCGTATAGGAATCAATAAACTAAATTGAATTGATATCCCGTTACAGACTAACGCTATTGAGGTTAGCTTTCAAAACCCATATGACATTAACGGGGTATGTTCAGTTCTATTATTGAAATGGGTGTGTTCAATGTTTTAACAGTATTTATGTCCCTACTAAGTACTTATAAGCACGAGATTGTTTTGCAAAAACTTGGTTCTTCTTAAAGCAGCTTTGAATTGCCGATTAATGCTCGATCTCAATGATATGTGACAAACTTTGGACTTGAAGTATTATGTGGCTTCAAGAACTATAGATATAAAATCGGTTGAAAATACGTGCGTTTAAAAAAAAACTTTTTAAAAAAGGTCGAGCTGTTTCCGATTTGCTCGAATCAGCTGATAAACGGGTAGTTGCCTACATACCATATCTATATAAAAATACACCTTCTGTCTTTCCTTAATCTCAACCAGTGTGTCGGTTTTGGATGCTCAACTAAGAAACTAATAAGTGGAAAATAACCTTTAATTGAAGATTAATTTAACGCATGTAACAGTGGTGTTAAGTGTCCTTTGCAAAGGTTGCAAACATTTTAGGATTCTTATGGTGTTGGATAAATTGATTTCGGAATCACATTTCTTTGCGCCAAAATCCCTTTTTTGTTGCATCTTGTAGCAGGCGAAAGTCCCCTGGAGTCACAGGAGTTCATTTGGGATATTGAGAGCAAGATGTATAATTAACGATCTGAATTTATGGCTGTCATAGCGCTGTATGGATCTGTCATTGCCATTGAGCTGTTGGCTGAATTATGAACTGGGATCAGGATGTTTATTTTAAATTTTTATTTAAAAGTAGCACCAATGAAGTAGGCAAATGCTTTTAATCAGTTTTGAATCCAATTGTGTTGGAGTTTATAGTGGTGGGTTCATTTAAGCGGTTGTGTCTTTAGAGCAACAGATATAGATGTTTTTTTATTTGTTGCTAATCAATAACAGCTGTTTGGTGTCAGAATTAAAAAGATGGATAATCTTATTCGGTACAATTCAAAAGTTAATGACTTGTTCACTTTTGTATAGATCGTTTATCTTCGACTGAATTTGAGTCAAGTTAAGCCCTTTTTCAGAAGTCTCAATATATATGAGTCATTTTCGTTGAGTTCCAGAATCGCAAATGACATCTTCTCAGCGTATTCTAAGTCTTCAACACCAAATAATGACTGTGCGTTATTTCCGATGAAATAAACTACGTCTCTTTTAGTTCGTGATTTATTCAGCAGCCTGATGTCTAGCCAACCATCAGTTTCTATGTGTCAATTGTACTTAGAAACGATGCATTGGGTTCCATCTCATACATACTGATGCAAGGAGATTGTTGAGTTCAGTAAGAATGATGTATTGATCATATTTGTGGTTGAATCCATTGACGCTTAGCTATGGTGAGCCAATATCTTCAAGATGAATCCCATGTTTTGTTCCAAACCTATGATTGTCGATTGATGTTTAAAGCTCCATTGATAGTACCGATATTATAGTATTATTGTCAAGAGAAGATGTTTCTCTGATTATATTGTATTTGAGGTAAGTTCCTTAGAGTCAGGGGTTTGGTCACATTCGATAGAGAGTGATGAGACGATGTACTGCGCGCTCAAAAGATCGTGCTGAATTCCTAAATCGTGTGCAGCTCTTATCGTTTTCATGATAAAAGTAAAGATTTGTCCTAACGGTATTTTCATGGTTGGCAGGCTATCGCTTTTAACAATAAACGTGTCTCCATCTTTGACATTAGGAGAAGGTTTCTTCCATTTGCACCGCTAAAGAAGTTTGTGTAGATTCTTGTTGACCATTGCTTTTAAAATTCAATTTTTATTTTTTTAGATACAAGTTCTAAACGTGATAGCACCTATTAACTGGATTCGAGAGAGTGAGAGGTTGCAGGAATCATCGGTTAATGATAGAAAATTTTGTACGTGCTGCTCTTGAAAAGGGACTTGAGATGTTGTTAGCAGCACGGAGCCACTGCCCACACTGCCCTAGACGCAATGACACTTTTAAGTCAAATTTTTGGAGAGCGAATAATTTCCAAAAATTCGCAAATTATTTAATAAAAAAATTTAAATTTTGCGTGTTATATAATCAGAGAAAAAAAATTAATAAAAGAAAAATTTATTAAAGCTTATAGCCCCATGGTAACTTATGGCTCACCCTGTATAGGGCCGCATCAAACACCATCTCAGAAGCATTTACGAAAATATGTAACCATACTTTGAATATGCATCTGGTCATTTGGAGATTGTTCAATGTCGTTAAATTCTCACTGAACTTTTTCCGTGTTAGAGTGAGATCAGACAGGAATTTATCTCATGTAAATTTAAGCTGCTAAAAATT
This sequence comes from Hydrotaea diabolus, assembly GCA_963513945.1. NCBI lineage: Eukaryota > Metazoa > Arthropoda > Insecta > Diptera > Muscidae > Hydrotaea > Hydrotaea diabolus. Next base: position 4,320,182 of record OY740721.1, read on the forward strand.
TTGACTGAAGATCATCGGTCTTAAAACAACTAGTGTCAACAATACAAACGGTTTAAATAACATCATTGTCATCTTCGATATCAGCTTCAATGGTTCGACCTTTGCTTTAATTGAAAGATGGTCTCTCGTAGGAAGCCATATCAGACCTACAGTTTTAATGGAGTCTTTGTCGCTGCTTCTTAAGTCAAGGTGTACTTCACAACCTGCACTGTGTTTTAAAGTGTGGGAAGATAATTGGAGGATTATATTTCTCCATTTTTAAAACACTTAAGTTAATAGAGCTTCGAGTTTTTTATACTATCACTCATAAATCGTTACCAGATGATTTTAATCATGCGTTGTTCACTTTTGAAACTGACTAGCATTTCATTTTGCCTGCATCTCTAAATTTTGGTGGTTATGGGAGGCTGGCGAAAAATGTGTAAACCACCATTTAAAACGAATTCTGCTTGCTATTCATAACATTGAAACACTCGCTACACTTCTTCCTCAAATTAAAATTGATTTAATTCTCGCCATCTCCCAAGCTGGAAGAGATGGTACTCGGAGTACCTCAACAGATTACAATATCGCCCCAAGTGGCTAACATCACGAAAAGAAGCTATAGTTACAGATTTGGTCCTGCTACAAGCGTTCCACTGAGTAACAGAAACGATTTAACATACACGTAGTGAGCTAGTAATTGTCGGTACTGTTACTGAATATACATTTTTAATTTGTTTTCCATTTGGACAACAGCAAACCACATTTCATTGCAAGACATTAAAAACATTAAAAATATCGTTAACGTGTCCCTAAGATGCCAAATGGGGAAATGGTCCGTCTTTTGGCCCGTTTTGACCATGCGGGATTTTTGTGGGGCATACGAGCAAAAAAGTCCGTTCCTATAATAAGCACTTTCCGTACGCAAAAACAATTCTAAGCAAATAATCAAGAAGAGGGTATCTTTTTCCGAGGTACATTAAGTACCTTTGACGGATGTCGACCATTTACAGTCCCAAACGGCTTATGTCCAAAAACCGACGTCATGCTAAATTTCGTTTGAGCGCTATAGTGGTTTTAATAGACACGCGGGCAAGGTAAGACCATCATAGAATTTTACGATTAAACTTTCTTGTTGGTGAAAACGGAATGACAGATTTAGTAAAACATCCACTTTTCACTTGATGGAGCAAAAATAAAGTGAAATGATTTGCCTTTGTACTTTCAGAGTTCTATTGCGGTAAAACTTTATGTTATTGGTAATCAAATAGAATGTACAACAAACCTGAATTTTCACGAAACAGACAACTCGGGCTTTTTAAAAAAACATTTTTTTTAAGTAAAAGTCGAATAGCAAAACTTTAAAAAGTCGTGATCGATCTTTTTCTGCCAACATAAGAAACAAATATTTACACTTCCAAACACACTGTGTGGCAAGTATTCTAAGTCGGTTCAATGTCAAATGTTTGTAACCATCAAAAATTATTAAGCAATATCCACATTTAAGTGGACCGATCGGCTTAGAAACAGGAGCTGATTCTATATAAATCGTGTAGTTAAACTGTAGATAATGGATAACTCTTATAAGATCCGATTTTAAAAAAAATACGTTTAGTATATTATGATGGACAAACATCCAAACTTGAATCATATAGGCTAATATTTTCAACAAAGAACCATACAAATTGTTTGGTGCCAAACAGCTTCGATTTAAACTTTAAACGACATATGGCTACAAAAAATTAAGAAATGTTTGCAACGAATCAAATGTGTCATGATTTTAAATATATGGATAAGTTTATAGGGTCCGTTAATTTGGGCCATATGAACCAAAATATTCACGAACTATGCTCTTTAAAGTCGTTAGCTGCGGGGAACCAACAGTACCATAATTATGCATTGTTCGTTGACAAAAAATTATTATTTGTAAAGCAAACACACAAAAAGTATTTTTTCCGTGTTACCATAAATTATCAGGAATCATTTTCCCCTGGTCGATTTAGCCCTGTTACAATTGCAGACAGCTTATGACGATAGGCCATCATCATGCAAAATTTCAGAATCGTGTCGGGTTAATATTTTGTGGTGTTACAATGACAAAAGACAAATTTACTTAACCACCCGCCCTTCCGTGCAGTGTATAAAAATGTAGTTACTAAAATCTCAAACAGGAAAATTTGATCAATCGAATTTTTACCGCCAGGAAGTCGATAAGTCGACTTTTGATAAATTATGTTATAATATATACATAATTATTTCACTTTTATTACCAAAAGGCTATAACCAGAATGTCGTTTAATGTCTGCGGTTACTAACTTGAGGCGAAAAGTTGACTTCCGACTTTATATATATCAAACTTCAAATTTAAGTCAAAATTTGAAGTTTTACCTCTAAAAACACCATGAATACGTTTAATATAATTCTCCGCTGATAGTTTTCTATTAGTGGAATCTTTTTATAGTTACGGATAATCTGCTGAATGACCTCACCTTTTTTTTTGTTGAGAATCCAGTAATTGTGATGAGGTTTCCATATTGCTTTAATTGGTTAGTTTACCTGGAATACTCTATACATATCCGAACTAATGATACACCAACTGTATTATATAGATAATTCTAGATACATAAGTATATATGTTAGATAATAAGAGAGTGATTGTTAGTCGTAAGACATATTGTTTGTAAGCGTATAGGAATCAATAAACTAAATTGAATTGATATCCCGTTACAGACTAACGCTATTGAGGTTAGCTTTCAAAACCCATATGACATTAACGGGGTATGTTCAGTTCTATTATTGAAATGGGTGTGTTCAATGTTTTAACAGTATTTATGTCCCTACTAAGTACTTATAAGCACGAGATTGTTTTGCAAAAACTTGGTTCTTCTTAAAGCAGCTTTGAATTGCCGATTAATGCTCGATCTCAATGATATGTGACAAACTTTGGACTTGAAGTATTATGTGGCTTCAAGAACTATAGATATAAAATCGGTTGAAAATACGTGCGTTTAAAAAAAAACTTTTTAAAAAAGGTCGAGCTGTTTCCGATTTGCTCGAATCAGCTGATAAACGGGTAGTTGCCTACATACCATATCTATATAAAAATACACCTTCTGTCTTTCCTTAATCTCAACCAGTGTGTCGGTTTTGGATGCTCAACTAAGAAACTAATAAGTGGAAAATAACCTTTAATTGAAGATTAATTTAACGCATGTAACAGTGGTGTTAAGTGTCCTTTGCAAAGGTTGCAAACATTTTAGGATTCTTATGGTGTTGGATAAATTGATTTCGGAATCACATTTCTTTGCGCCAAAATCCCTTTTTTGTTGCATCTTGTAGCAGGCGAAAGTCCCCTGGAGTCACAGGAGTTCATTTGGGATATTGAGAGCAAGATGTATAATTAACGATCTGAATTTATGGCTGTCATAGCGCTGTATGGATCTGTCATTGCCATTGAGCTGTTGGCTGAATTATGAACTGGGATCAGGATGTTTATTTTAAATTTTTATTTAAAAGTAGCACCAATGAAGTAGGCAAATGCTTTTAATCAGTTTTGAATCCAATTGTGTTGGAGTTTATAGTGGTGGGTTCATTTAAGCGGTTGTGTCTTTAGAGCAACAGATATAGATGTTTTTTTATTTGTTGCTAATCAATAACAGCTGTTTGGTGTCAGAATTAAAAAGATGGATAATCTTATTCGGTACAATTCAAAAGTTAATGACTTGTTCACTTTTGTATAGATCGTTTATCTTCGACTGAATTTGAGTCAAGTTAAGCCCTTTTTCAGAAGTCTCAATATATATGAGTCATTTTCGTTGAGTTCCAGAATCGCAAATGACATCTTCTCAGCGTATTCTAAGTCTTCAACACCAAATAATGACTGTGCGTTATTTCCGATGAAATAAACTACGTCTCTTTTAGTTCGTGATTTATTCAGCAGCCTGATGTCTAGCCAACCATCAGTTTCTATGTGTCAATTGTACTTAGAAACGATGCATTGGGTTCCATCTCATACATACTGATGCAAGGAGATTGTTGAGTTCAGTAAGAATGATGTATTGATCATATTTGTGGTTGAATCCATTGACGCTTAGCTATGGTGAGCCAATATCTTCAAGATGAATCCCATGTTTTGTTCCAAACCTATGATTGTCGATTGATGTTTAAAGCTCCATTGATAGTACCGATATTATAGTATTATTGTCAAGAGAAGATGTTTCTCTGATTATATTGTATTTGAGGTAAGTTCCTTAGAGTCAGGGGTTTGGTCACATTCGATAGAGAGTGATGAGACGATGTACTGCGCGCTCAAAAGATCGTGCTGAATTCCTAAATCGTGTGCAGCTCTTATCGTTTTCATGATAAAAGTAAAGATTTGTCCTAACGGTATTTTCATGGTTGGCAGGCTATCGCTTTTAACAATAAACGTGTCTCCATCTTTGACATTAGGAGAAGGTTTCTTCCATTTGCACCGCTAAAGAAGTTTGTGTAGATTCTTGTTGACCATTGCTTTTAAAATTCAATTTTTATTTTTTTAGATACAAGTTCTAAACGTGATAGCACCTATTAACTGGATTCGAGAGAGTGAGAGGTTGCAGGAATCATCGGTTAATGATAGAAAATTTTGTACGTGCTGCTCTTGAAAAGGGACTTGAGATGTTGTTAGCAGCACGGAGCCACTGCCCACACTGCCCTAGACGCAATGACACTTTTAAGTCAAATTTTTGGAGAGCGAATAATTTCCAAAAATTCGCAAATTATTTAATAAAAAAATTTAAATTTTGCGTGTTATATAATCAGAGAAAAAAAATTAATAAAAGAAAAATTTATTAAAGCTTATAACCCCATGGTAACTTATGGCTCACCCTGTATAGGGCCGCATCAAACACCATCTCAGAAGCATTTACCAAAATATGTAACCATACTTTGAATATGCATCTGGTCATTTGGAGATTGTTCAATGTCGTTAAATTCTCACTGAACTTTTTCCGTGTTAGAGTGAGATCAGACAGGAATTTATCTCATGTAAATTTAAGCTGCTAAAAATTTTGACTGAAGATCATCGGTCTTAAAACAACTAGTGTCAACAATACAAACGGTTTAAATAACATCATTGTCATCTTCGATATCAGCTTCAATGGTTCGACCTTTGCTTTAATTGAAAGATGGTCTCTCGTAGGAAGCCATATCAGACCTACAGTTTTAATGGAGTCTTTGTCGCTGCTTCTTAAGTCAAGGTGTACTTCACAACCTGCACTGTGTTTTAAAGTGTGGGAAGATAATTGGAGGATTATATTTCTCCATTTTTAAAACACTTAAGTTAATAGAGCTTCGAGTTTTTTATACTATCACTCATAAATCGTTACCAGATGATTTTAATCATGCGTTGTTCACTTTTGAAACTGACTAGCATTTCATTTTGCCTGCATCTCTAAATTTTGGTGGTTATGGGAGGCTGGCGAAAAATGTGTAAACCACCATTTAAAACGAATTCTGCTTGCTATTCATAACATTGAAACACTCGCTACACTTCTTCCTCAAATTAAAATTGATTTAATTCTCGCCATCTCCCAAGCTGGAAGAGATGGTACTCGGAGTACCTCAACAGATTACAATATCGCCCCAAGTGGCTAACATCACGAAAAGAAGCTATAGTTACAGATTTGGTCCTGCTACAAGCGTTCCACTGAGTAACAGAAACGATTTAACATACACGTAGTGAGCTAGTAATTGTCGGTACTGTTACTGAATATACATTTTTAATTTGTTTTCCATTTGGACAACAGCAAACCACATTTCATTGCAAGACATTAAAAACATTAAAAATATCGTTAACGTGTCCCTAAGATGCCAAATGGGGAAATGGTCCGTCTTTTGGCCCGTTTTGACCATGCGGGATTTTTGTGGGGCATACGAGCAAAAAAGTCCGTTCCTATAATAAGCACTTTCCGTACGCAAAAACAATTCTAAGCAAATAATCAAGAAGAGGGTATCTTTTTCCGAGGTACATTAAGTACCTTTGACGGATGTCGACCATTTACAGTCCCAAACGGCTTATGTCCAAAAACCGACGTCATGCTAAATTTCGTTTGAGCGCTATAGTGGTTTTAATAGACACGCGGGCAAGGTAAGACCATCATAGAATTTTACGATTAAACTTTCTTGTTGGTGAAAACGGAATGACAGATTTAGTAAAACATCCACTTTTCACTTGATGGAGCAAAAATAAAGTGAAATGATTTGCCTTTGTACTTTCAGAGTTCTATTGCGGTAAAACTTTATGTTATTGGTAATCAAATAGAATGTACAACAAACCTGAATTTTCACGAAACAGACAACTCGGGCTTTTTAAAAAACCATTTTTTTTAAGTAAAACTCGAATAGCAAAACTTTAAAAAGTCGTGATCGATCTTTTTCTGCCAACATAAGAAACAAATATTTACACTTCCAAACACACTGTGTGGCAAGTATTATAAGTCGGTTCAATGTCAAATGTTTGTAACCATCAAAAATTATTAAGCAATATCCACATTTAAGTGGACCGATCGGCTTAGAAACAGGAGCTGATTCTATATAAATCGTGTAGTTAAACTGTAGATAATGGATAACTCTTATAAGATCCGATTTTAAAAAAAATACGTTTAGTATATTATGATGGACAAACATCCAAACTTGAATCATATAGGCTAATATTTTCAACAAAGAACCATACAAATTGTTTGGTGCCAAACAGCTTCGATTTAAACTTTAAACGACATATGGCTACAAAAAATTAAGAAATGTTTGCAACGAATCAAATGTGTCATGATTTTAAATATATGGATAAGTTTATAGGGTCCGTTAATTTGGGCCATATGAACCAAAATATTCACGAACTATGCTCTTTAAAGTCGTTAGCTGCGGGGAACCAACAGTACCATAATTATGCATTGTTCGTTGACAAAAAATTATTATTTGTAAAGCAAACACACAAAAAGTATTTTTTCCGTGTTACCATAAATTATCAGGAATCATTTTCCCCTGGTCGATTTAGCCCTGTTACAATTGCAGACAGCTTATGACGATAGGCCATCATCATGCAAAATTTCAGAATCGTGTCGGGTTAATATTTTGTGGTGTTACAATGACAAAAGACAAATTTACTTAACCACCCGCCCTTCCGTGCAGTGTATAAAAATGTAGTTACTAAAATCTCAAACAGGAAAATTTGATCAATCGAATTTTTACCGCCAGGAAGTCGATAAGTCGACTTTTGATAAATTATGTTATAATATATACATAATTATTTCACTTTTATTACCAAAAGGCTATAACCAGAATGTCGTTTAATGTCTGCGGTTACTAACTTGAGGCGAAAAGTTGACTTCCGACTTTATATATATATATATATATATATATATATATATATATATATATATATATATATATATATATATATATATATATATATATATATATATATATATATATATATATATATATATATATATATATATATATATATATATATATTAGGGTGGAGTGAAATTCAAAAAAAAAAAGTTAACCTCGAAAAGAGATGTAGTCTGGGGTCCTAATGAGGGGAAAAATAAAGAAAAAAATTTTAAAAAATTTTTAGGGTTCGCGCCACTCCCTCGAAATTTGGAAATTATCGCTATTTTGGCGTTGATTTTAGAAAAATCCTAAAAAGTTTTATGTCAATAAATGTTTGCAATAGCGTAAACAATGAAATAAGGGCATGAAAAAATTTAAAAAAAATTTTCTCATTGTTCAAAAATTTCAAAAAGTAAAATAAGTCAAATCGTCCCTTCTTCAGAAAATTGACTGAACAATGAAATCGCCACCAAAGCTACAAATATTAGTCGATTATCCTCATATTTGCCTCAAATACTTTTGTTTGGGCACTGAACAAGCTCAAACTTTTAAATTTCGAATAAGTTAAGTCGTTAATTTTTAGGATAATTAGCGATAATTTCCAAATTTCTAGGGAGTGGCGCGACCCCTAAAAATTTTTTTAATTTTTTTTCTTTATTTTTCCCCTCTTTAGGACCCCAGACTACATCTCTTTCCGAGGTTAACTTTTTCAAATTAAAAAAAAGCATGTTTTCACTCCACCCTAATATATATATATATATATATATATATATATATATATATATATATATATATATATATATATATATATATATATATATATATATATATATATATATATATATATATATATATATATATATATATATATATATATATATATACACTGTGTGGCATATATAGATGGTACTTGGAGTACCTCAACAGATTACAATATCGCCCCAAGTGGCTTACATCACGAAGAGAAGCTATAGTTACAGATTTGGTCCTGCTACAAGCGTTCCACTGAGTAACAGAAACGATTTAACATACACGTAGTGAGCTAGTAATTGTCGGTACTGTTACTGCATATACATTTTTAATTTGTTTTCCATTTGGACAACACAGCGAACCACATTTCATTGTAAGACATTAAACACATTAAAAATATCGTTAACGTGTCCCTAAGCTGCCAAATGGGGAAATGGTCCGTTTTTTGGCCCGTTTTATTAATATATAAAATTTGTTATGTCCTTAATGGAAAAATCTGTACTTAGACACACTAAGTAATCACTCGAATGATCCGGCTATATCCCTAATATATGACAGTAGCGAGAAAAAAGATTAAAACGAAATCATATATTAGATTTTCATTTCTCAAATAAATGTATGTAAAGAGTACAATATTATAAGTTAGAAATACGAATATTAGATATATTAAAGCTAAATCTACTACTAAATTTTCTTATTATTTTAGTCTATGAAATAGGTTGCAAATGAATATATGTATTGTTATATAAATATAAAAAATATTGGTTTGATGATAATTTTCATTTTAATTTCCGTATTATAATAAATTAATAAGAAAAATTATAAACGTGGATCAAAACAGCACAACACAGTAATTTATGTAGATGGAATTGTATATCTGATCCAAATGCAATACTTTTGGAAATGGATCAAAAATTACAAAGCTAAACTAAAAAGCTAAATTGGATACGGATAAAAAAACATCGTATCTCATAGACTAAACGATATAGAAAAAGTGATTTTAAATCCCGAAAAAGCACTTTAAAAACTCTGCGAATACATTGGAAATTCAAAAAGTTCATAATGACGGTTGGTTCAAAATAACATTAAAGAGACGATAGAATATTTCGAAAAATTTAACAATTGGAGGCGTTTTAGTTTCTACCAGCACCTTAACCAGTCTGTGTTTGCCTAAAAGTTTTATTTTATTTGAACGACGATTTGATACAATATGGATTATCTATTGCCTGATACCTAAAACAATTGTGCCCGACTGCCGCGATTTGTTAAACTAAAATTTTACTCCGTTTTCTATTTTAAAGTAATTTCTATGGAACGCATGCTATTGAGCGCCAACAACAGAATTTATTGCAAATATCTTTGGAACAATTTTTAGTTTCCGTTCTAATGTGTAGTAATTGTTTAAGCTTATTTCATAAATATAAAGCAGTGCTGTTCATTTCATTGCACAATTGTGGTCGCTCAATTCACATGTATTCTTACGCTCTTGCTTCAGTCGTCAGTGAAACACCGACGAATGAACTTGTATAGCGGGTGTACGCAGTTTTTTGCAGATTCTTTTTGAAAGCACTGAAAAAAATAATGGACAAATGTTTAATGATAATAAATGCGTTTGGTAATCCCCAATGCGTTATATGCTATCAAACATTTAAGGAAAATAATTTATTTGTTTGTAAACGACATTTGAATTGTTTTCATAGCGAGACTAGTAAATTAAATGAAAATGAAAAGCTGTTTGAATCCAACAAACAACTTTTTGTTGAGAAGTCAAAAGAATAGTTGATCAATTTGGAAACCAATAAACCACCCTAATGAATTACTTTTTTTTTCTTTCAACATTTTTATTTTTATTTTTGTTTCATTTTTATTTCTTCAAAACAAATATTGTAGTACTTTTTCATTTTACCGACAATACTTCACTTTTTACACAAAACAAAAAATAAATTCATATATATACTAATACTGCAATTAACCCATTCTACATTTCTCACAGTGCAGTTCTCATTTTCTCACTAACACAACTACATTTTTCCATTTGCACAGCACTGCTCCACATCGAGAGCCATCAATAGATTTCTTTTACAACAACGTGTGTGTGTTGTAAAAAGAGTTTAGTTGACTATGTCAACTTGTGTGCCGTGCCGTGCATGTACGTATGTTTAGCTCGTTTGTTTTATTTCGGTCTGTTGCTTTTACACATTGAACAGGGATTAAACCGGCTCAAGACCTCTTGCTTCTATATTTAAATAGAAGACAAGTTTTTAACAAAATGGCAAAGTGACATTGATTTTCGTGGCTGCACACTACTTTTATCATTGTATTTCATTTTCTATGTATTTCATGGGCACTCTAATGTGTACTTATCAAAGCAGGATATCTTTTACATATTTGTTGGGTCAAAGTTCTCAAAGAATCCACTACGAATATAAAAATTTACGTTATCAGATTATAACTAAGTCTTAACGTGGTAAAGCCAAGACACTTTATCCGAATACCAAAAGAGATTTTAACGCTGAATTTTGCGCTTGACTTCTTCAAATTGTCTTTTGTAAAGTTATGTGCTTTTGCACGATGCCTGGCTGGTGAAATACAAACCACCAAAACAAACTATCACAAAAACCTTGAACACCACGTACATTTACTGGCTACTCAAAACAGGCACTTCACCACACCTTCGCTGATGTAACCAGTTAGAGACTGCGCAGATCCACTTAAAAAGTGAGTTCTTCTAATCCTAACTGCCTTATCTTTTGGAGTTTTTTGAAGCAAACTTGGGGAATTTGAAACAGAATACTACACAACAGAAAACGATCAGCAATTGTTGAATTTTTTTAAAATCAAGAGTCAATTGTTTTGAAGCAGCATGTTTATCTTCGCATTTTTAATGTGCGTACTGGACCTTCAGAAGCAACAATAAACCGCTTGGTGGGAAATTTTTGACACCATACTACATACCTTCCATGTACCGGGAGAACACGGTCCACCTGGTCAAAAATGTTGTGGATAGTGTGCAGGACAGTCCAGAAACATCAACAGAAAATGTTCGGCATACCGGAATGCACGGAATGCGCACGAATGTGCGAAGCCAAAAATGGTCTCCACTTGCGGGATATAATTCATCATACTTAAGCCAAAAATATTCCCCATTAATATACTATATAACAAAAAATAATTAACCAATAAATAAAAAAGTTGTTAATTGTTCATACCACAACACTCGTTTTGCATCGCCCTGTAGATCTTTACTGCCCTTCAGTTTCTATGAAGATATAAAAGCCTGCCTGTAATAATCTTAACGTAAAGCTGGACACTGATCTACTTCGCATCATCGGATGAAGCTTATACCGGTCCACTTAATGTTTACATCCTGCCAGCAATATAGTAAGCAATATAGGGTTAATTCCATTAAATGAGAGATTTATGTCTATTAGCTTGTAATTTATTAACTTATTGTTATACCCTAAAGGAAAAGATTCAATAACTTCTAAATACAAAAATTTTGCTTGCAACAATACTCGAGCTTTAAAATATTAAAAATGGATGAGAGTATAAACCACTTTCGAACCTTGGAACTTAAAAAAGTTATTTATATAGAATTTTAAATAAAGTCGTTGTGGGACAAAAAACTAATAATTTTTTGAAGTGACTTTTTCCAAAATATAATATTTTCAAATATATTTAATAAAAGGTTTCCTTACAGTATCAAAACAGCTACGGAAACATAGAAATATGAATTAAGAAACTATGCAGTAACATCATCAAACAGTAAAACCATCAAGAAACTCCAAGCATAAAAATACCAGTACACTGAGCGCAAGAATCTTACCACTTACTTAGCGCATACCACGGGCTTTTTCGATGATGCTTTGACGATTCTGATGCAGTGAAGTTTTTGTACATGATTTATTTGTGCTTTGTTGCCAATAAGCTTGCTCACAATTTTCTTAAAATTTTTTGAAAAGCTTTTTAAAAAATAACTTCATCCTCTATTCAATTCAATAGCATTATACCTGACTAAAAGTTTGGTTTAAGATCCTGAGAAATGTATCAGAATCACCAAAGTTATCAGAGACTCTTTTAGGAAGAAATTGTACTTTTCATCAATCTTTCTGAATATAAAGCAAACCTTCCACAGGGTACAGCACAGTGGGTTATGGTGGAGAATCCGAAATTGAAAATATAAAATCTGGAGTACCACATGGAAGTGTTATGGGCCCAAATGTGATTTGATGCTTGGAACATTAAAGTTAACCCTAACAATTCCAGCAATGTAACTTATACAAAACGAAGACAGGCATTTGCTTTTTTTAAATGGAGTTATGATTTTAAAATGTAATCGCGTAAAATATCTTGGGCAACCAACTAAGCAGAACAGATAACTAGATAACTGAAAAGAAAGGAAGTTAAGATAAAACTAAAAGAATGTACTGGTTTATTGGACCTAAATCACACTTTTACTAAGAAAATAAATTCATCTTTTAAAAATATATTTTGAATCCTGTGTGGATTCAGGGCATTGAATGACAGGAACACCCATCAAAAGAAACTTTGCTGATTTATTAGTCCAAGACTCTCCGACTAATTTCTAATGCATCATGGTTTGGGATTAACCGCTTTAATTTTTTAAAAGACAAAATATCTAGGTTTAGTACCAACTATTGGGTTTTCCAATAGGGGTATAACAATATCATATATTTAAGTCGAACTCAGCATTTTCATCTTTTTAATGTTCACTTTCGAGCAACGTTTGGAAATCATTAAAAATTACTGTGTGGTTTTGTCAATAAACAAAATTTGTGTTCGCTAAAATTTACTTTATGGTGTGGTTCTAATGCCGGAGGTGTGATGGGACCGTATTCTTTCGTCGATGAAAACTATCATCATGGTACCGTCAATGGAGAGCGTTTTCTTGATATGAAATTTATTTTTGGCCAGGATTGAATGAGCCTAACATTACCGATATGTGGTTTCAACAAGACGATGCCACTAGCCATACAGCATGCGTTGCAGTCGATTTACTGAATAGAAAAGTCGGTGAACGTGTTATCTCGAGAAATGGTCCGGTCGAATGGCCGCATCGTTAATACGATTTAACACCATTGAATTTTTTTTTATGCCAACAAGCTAACAACTTTAGGCGTGCTCGATGACAACATCCAACGCGAAAATGCCAATTAGATATTAGATTTTCATTTCTCAAACAAATGTATGTAAAAAAGTGCAATATTTTAAGTTAACAATACGAGTATTAGATATATTAAAGCTGAGTCCACTACTAAATTTGCTTATTATTTTAGTCTATAAAATAGGTTGCAAATAAATATATTGTTATTTATATATAAAATAATATAAAAAATTATGGGTTCGATGATAATTTTCATATTAATTTCCGTTAATTGCCTGATACCTGAAGAAACTGTGCACGACTGCCGCTTTTGGTTAAACTAAATTTTTACTCCGTTGTCTATTTTAGGGCAATTTCATAGCATACGTATGGACGCAAACAACAAAATTTATTGCAAATATCTTTGGAACATTTTTTAGTTTTCGCTCAAATGTGTATTTATTGTTTAAGCTTATTCCTTAAATATAAAGTGATTTAAGCTTATCACATTAGCATTTGTTATCAAGCTGTGATTATGTTAACATGTATGCGCTAGTGCACTAAACCCTGGAATATGATAATTTTAAGTAGTACACATATTACAAAACTGCATATTACTCTTTTACTATGTATAAATGGCCGAAATAAAAACAATCACGTGTCAGAAAAACAAAACCCGTATTTTAGCTATCTTTTCACCCCTTCAAGTTCAAGTGCTTGAAAGTATCCAAAACAAAAAATTAGTACAATCCAAATTCATTAGGTGACCGTAAAAACACTATTTGAATTCGAGTTTACCCCACTAGTGGTAAGGGACTCAGGAAATTTCATTAGTGGATTGAACACACAGTGAAAAAACCAGACATCATACCATTGGTGGCCAGGTTTTCTTAGGCGTTCCTCATAACAGGCGATCTAGCTATTCAACAGGCATCCGTCATTTTTTGGAATTATTATTATTTATTTTTCAACATTATCTCCTTCCAACTCAATACACTTCATCAAACGTGTTTCAAGTTTTTTAATTCCATCCGAAAAATAAGATTTTTTAAGACCTTCAAAATATGCCTCAGTTTCAGCAATAACCTCGCTATTGGACCGAGAATTTTTTTTAAATTTGGAAACAAGAAATAATCAGTAGGAGCTAATTCTGAACTATATGGTGGATGCGGAGCAATTTTAAATCGTAATTCGGCCAGTTTTTGTTCAGTTAAAAATGCTGTGTGTGAAGGAGCATTATCTTGATGAAAAATAACTTTTTTTTTTAAATGCGGTCGTTTTATCTAGATTTCTTCACTCAACCGATCCAATAATGCACAATAATATTCACTATTTATAGTTTTTCCTTTCTCAAGACAATCAATACATATTATGCATCCCAAAATACTGTGGCCATTTCTTTTCCTGCTGACTTAACAGTTTTCGCCGTCTTGGGACCACTTTTACCAGCTTCTATCCATTGACTGTTCTTTGCATTCTGGGATATAGTGATGGATCCATGATTCATCAACAGTTATGAATCGGCGCAAGAACTCTATTGGATTACGCTGATAAATCGCTAAAAGCTCCTCGGAATATATAAATATATATATAATATATATATATATAATATATATATATATATATATATATATATATATATATATATATATATATATATATATATATATATATATATATATATATATATATATATATATATATATATATATATATATATATATATATATATATATATATATATATATATATATATATATATATATATATATATATATATATATATATATATATATATATATATATATATATATATATATATATATATATATAATATAATATATATGGGTGAATAATCTGAAATGACTCCTTTTCTTTGCGAAAAAGGGGACAGTCTTTATAATCAAATAAAAACCAAACGAAAATAATTCGCAAACTAAAATAGAAGTAGAGTTTCTTCGAGAACCTTCGAAGAGAACAATACTTCAGCGCGAGAGAAACACTACAAATTGAACGTAACGGCCGTTACCTTTTTTTAAGCAGAAAACCACACCAGGCACGGGACTGAGAGAAAATGTTCCGGACAAGAGTCAATGATTTTTATAATTTCTTAAAATTAATTTAATTAAATCAAAAAAAAGAGTATATGTGACTTGAAGTGATAGTGCATAAATTCATTTGAATGCAATTACAGATTTTTAATATTTACATACATAATAAGTACGGTTTATTTTGCTGCGTTGGTTTTGGACACGCCACGGGACTGAGACTACATGTACTGTTTTCTTTTTTTCGATATTAACAAATTAAAATTTTTAAAAACTAATACGTGGGTTATTTTAACAAATATAATAAGCTGCTTAGAACATATTTATAAAAAAAAAATAGTTAATACAACACAATTTTAAACAGCCGGACACAGAAAGGAGTCATTTAAGATTATTCACCCATATATATAATATATATATTATATATATATATATATATATATATATATATATATATATATATATATATATATATATATATATATATATATATATATATATATATATATATATATATATATATATATATATATATATATATATATATATATATATATATATATATATATATATATATATATATATATATATATTATATATATATTATATATATATTTATATATTCCGAGGAGCTTTTAGCGATTTATCAGCGTAAACCAATAGAGTTCTTGCGCCGATTCATAACTGTTGATGAATCATGGATCCATCACTATATCCCAGAATGCAAAGAACAGTCAAAACAATGGATAGAAGCTGGTAAAAGTGGTCCCAAGACGGCGAAAACTGTTAAGTCAGCAGGAAAAGAAATGGCCACAGTATTTTGGGATGCATAATATGTATTGATTGTCTTGAGAAAGGAAAAACTATAAATAGTGAATATTATTGTGCATTATTGGATCGGTTGAGTGAAGAAATCTAGATAAAACGACCGCATTTAAAAAAAAAAGTTATTTTTCATCAAGATAATGCTCCTTCACACACAGCATTTTTAACTGAACAAAAACTGGCCGAATTACGATTTAAAATTGCTCCGCATCCACCATATAGTTCAGAATTAGCTCCTACTGATTATTTCTTGTTTCCAAATTTAAAAAAATTCTCGGTCCAATAGCGAGGTTATTGCTGAAACTGAGGCATATTTTGAAGGTCTTAAAAAATCTTATTTTTCGGATGGAATTAAAAAACTTGAAAAACGTTTGATGAAGTGTATTGAGTTGGAAGGAGATAATGTTGAAAAATAAATAATAATAATTCCAAAAAATGACGGATGCCTGTTGAATAGCTAGATCGCCTGTTATGAGGAACGCCTAAGAAAACCTGGCCACCAATGGTATGATGTCTGGTTTTTTCACTGTGTGTTCAATCCACTAATGAAATTTCCTGAGTCCCTTACCACTAGTGGGGTAAACTCGAATTCAAATAGTGTTTTTACGGTCACCTAATGAATTTGGATTGTACTAATTTTTTGTTTTGGATACTTTCAAGCACTTGAACTTGAAGGGGTGAAAAGATAGCTAAAATACGGGTTTTGTTTTTCTGACACGTGATTGTTTTTATTTCGGCCATTTATACATAGTAAAAGAGTAATATGCAGTTTTGTAATATGTGTACTACTGAAAATTATCATATTCCAGGGTTTAGTGCACTAGCGCATACATGTTAACATAATCACAGCTTGATAACAAATGCTAATGTGATAAGCTTAAATCACTTTATATTTAAGGAATAAGCTTAAACAATAAATACACATTTGAGCGAAAACTAAAAAATGTTCCAAAGATATTTGCAATAAATTTTGTTGTTTGCGTCCATACGTATGCTATGAAATTGCCCTAAAATAGACAACGGAGTAAAAATTTAGTTTAACCAAAAGCGGCAGTCGTGCACAGTTTCTTCAGGTATCAGGCAATTAACGGAAATTAATATGAAAATTATCATCGAACCCATAATTTTTTATATTATTTTATATATAAATAACAATAAATTTATTTGCAACCTATTTCATAGACTAAAATAATAAGCAAATTTAGTAGTGGACTCAGCTTTAATATATCTAATACTCGTATTGTTAACTTATAATATTGCACTTTTTTACATACATTTGTTTGAGAAATGAAAATCTAATATCTAATTGGCATTTTCGCGTTGGATGTTGTCATCGAGCACGCCTAAAGTTGTTAGCTTGTTGGCATAAAAAAAATCCAATGGTGTTAAATCGTATTAACGATGCGGCCATTCGACCGGATCATTTCTCGAGATAACACGTTCACCGACTTTTCTATTCAGTAAATCGACTGCAACGCATGCTGTATGGCTAGTGGCATCGTCTTGTTGAAACCACATATCGGTAATGTTAGGCTCATTCAATCCTGGCCAAAAATAAATTTCATATCAAGAAAACGCTCTCCATTGACGGTACCACGATGATAGTTTTCATCGACGAAAGAATACGGTCCCATCACACCTCCGGCATTAGAACCACACCATAAAGTAAATTTTAGCGAACACAAATTTTGTTTATTGACAAAACCACTCAGTAATTTTTAATGATTTCCAAACGTTGCTCGAAAGTGAACATTAAAAAGATGAAAATGCTGAGTTCGACTTAAATATATGATATTGTTATATCCCTATTGGAAAACCCAATAGTTGGTACTAAACCTAGATATTTTGTCTTTTAAAAATTAAAGCGGTTAATCCCAAACCATGATGCATTAGAAATTAGTCGGAGAGTCTTGGACTAATAAATCAGCAAAGTTTCTTTTGATGGGTGTTCCTGTCATTCAATGCCCTGAATCCACACAGGATTCAAAATATATTTTTAAAAGATGAATTTATTTTCTTAGTAAAAGTGTGATTTAGGTCCAATAAACCAGTACATTCTTTTAGTTTTATCTTAACTTCCTTTCTTTTCAGTTATCTAGTTATCTGTTCTGCTTAGTTGGTTGCCCAAGATATTTTACGCGATTACATTTTAAAATCATAACTCCATTTAAAAAAAGCAAATGCCTGTCTTCGTTTTGTATAAGTTACATTGCTGGAATTGTTAGGGTTTACTTTAATGTTCCAAGCA
This sequence comes from Hydrotaea diabolus, assembly GCA_963513945.1. Lineage (NCBI taxonomy): Eukaryota > Metazoa > Arthropoda > Insecta > Diptera > Muscidae > Hydrotaea > Hydrotaea diabolus. Next base: position 4,338,513 of record OY740721.1, read on the forward strand.
TCAAATCACATTTGGGCCCATAACACTTCCATGTGGTACTCCAGATTTCGGATTCTCCACCATAACCCACTGTGCTGTACCCTGTGGAAGGTTTGCTTTATATTCAGAAAGATTGATGAAAAGTACAATTTCTTCCTAAAAGAGTCTCTGATAACTTTTGTGATTCTGATACATTTCTCAGGATCTTAAACCAAACTTTTAGTCATGTATAATGCTATTGAATTGAATAGAGGATGAAGTTATTTTTTAAAAAGCTTTTCAAAAAATTTTAAGAAAATTGTGAGCAAGCTTATTAGCAACAAAGCACAAATAAATCATGTACAAAAAATTCACTGCATCAGAATCGTCAAAGCATCAGTGTTGCGCAGTAAATGCAGTGCAGCATTTTCGAAAAAGCCCGTGGTATGCGCTAAGTAAGTGGTAAGATTCTTGCGCTCAGTGTACTGGTATTTTTATGCTTGGAGTTTCTTGATGGTTTTACTGTTTGATGATGTTACTGCATAGTTTCTTAATTCATATTTCTATGTTTCCGTAGCTGTTTTGATACTGTAAGGAAACCTTTTATTAAATATATTTGAAAATATTATATTTTGGAAAAAGTCACTTCAAAAAATTATTAGTTTTTTGTCCCACAACGACTTTATTTAAAATTCTATATAAATCACTTTTTTAAGTTCCAAGGTTCGAAAGTGGTTTATACTCTCATCCATTTTAATATTTTAAAGCTCGAGTATTGTTGCAAGCAAAATTTTTGTATTTAGAAGTTATTGAATCTTTTCCTTTAGGGTATAACAATAAGTTAATAAATCACAAGCTAATAGACATAAATCTCTCATTTAATGGAATTAACCCTATATTGCTTACTATATTGCTGGCAGGATGTAAACATTAAGTGGACCGGTATAAGCTTCATCCGATGATGCGAAGTAGATCAGTGTCCAGCTTTACGTTAAGATTATTACAGGCAGGCTTTTATATCTTCATAGAAACTGAAGGGCAGTAAAGATCTACAGGGCGATGCAAAACGAGTGTTGTGGTATGAACAATTAACAACTTTTTTATTTATTGGTTAATTATTTTTTGTTATATAGTATATTAATGGGGAATATTTTTGGCTTAAGTATGATGAATTATATCCCGCAAGTGGAGACCATTTTTGGCTTCGCACATTCGTGCGCATTCCGTGCTAGCAACCGGTATGCCGAACATTTTCTGTTGATGTATATATATATATATATATATATATATATATATATATATATATATATATATATATATATATATATATATATATATATATATATATATATATATATATATATATATATATATATATATATATATATATATATATATATATATATATATATATATATATATATATATATATACATATATATATATAGCGATTTTAAAAATATCGCTTTTTTTCATTTCACACTTGAAGCGTGTGAAATCTGACCACTCCATGATGAAAGTTGAAACAATTTTAAAATCCATATATATATAAATGTGACGTGAGGTGAATATCACGCAAAAGTCGATGAGTCAAATCATTAAAAAAAGACTTGGGGTTGGGGCTTTCAAACGACGTACCGGATATTTATTGACTGCAGCTTAAAAAAAAACAGGATTGAAATATGCAAACGTATTTTGGTGAAGCACGCTGATAACTTGCACAGAAAATTTTGTTTCACCGATGAAAAAATTTTTACCGTTCAGGAAATATTTAAAAGTAAATTTGAGTTAATATCTTTGCAAACCAAGCATTTTCCAATTAACTGAAATTGATTGGTAAGTGCATATTTGTTTAAAATGGCTCATCGGGTAAAAGGATCCTTTACATGTTTCGATTTGAAGGCAAAGTTACCGCTATTTAAGGGATCGAAATTATGAGCACTATACGAATTAAGCGTTA